>JAGSMP010001298.1:0-58183 GCA_029286625.1 Parnassius orleans | reverse complement strand
GGACTACGAAAAGAAAGGATACGGTATTAACATCAATGGCGATTACATCACTCACCTTCGATTTGCCGACGATATAGTCCTTATGGCAGAATCGCTGGAGGACCTAAGCACTATGCTCAATGACCTAAATAGTGTCTCCCAAAGGATAGGTCTTAAGATGAACATCAAAATATTCGAGCTTAATGCTCCCAACAACCTATGCCGGTAGTTGTTGGGAGCGCTACGCTCCCAACAACTACCTAACTCAAGTGGTTGCCTTCGCCGGAATGCTCATTCTCTCGCTTCTTTATAATATTCTTTTTAATCCTTTCTATCCTTCTTACCTAAAAAAATCGATTTGAATTCCTCCATGACTCACATATGAGACATTTGAGATCATCAGAAAATTTGATAAAATGCCAGCTCACTCTACCAAAATTTTGGACAGATCATTCACAATACAAGCTGTCCGATTATGGAATGACTTGCCATTATCAGCAAGACGCCCTCAATCCCTCTCGGTTTTTAAGAAACATATACATGATTACTATTTTCAACTTTGATTCTATCAAATTCATATGTATATAATTATTCTTCTATGTATATTATGCATCTTTATTTCTCTTTTATGGTTTATAATAAAAATAATGTTATTTTTGTCGCCAAACCACACACATGTTTTTATTGTTTTCTTGCAATCCTGTCTACCCAAAGGTTGAAGATTAACAGTAAAAGATCTGGAAGAGATCGCTCTTAACGTTAAGATCGCCCATTATACCACATTTCTTTCTCTCCTTTTGGAACGAAGTTGGCAGATAGGGGCTAGGCGAGAAAAAGTGTAAGATTTTTCCGAACACTGTATTGTCACTGCATTTTTATTGTTTATTATTGTAAAATCATCACATTCTTAAAGCAGTATTAAAAGTGACACATGCCACCAGGTGCAGTGTCAGGACATTGTTATTAATTTGTATTGATTGAATAACATGTTTACATTCCAAGCACCATTAAAACCAAAATGACTGGATAGTAACATCCGATTTTACGATATTAACCACGAAAAATAAATAGCATGTAAACTATTTGTGTTAGGATAAAAGAAACACTGTATTGTCACTGCATTTTATTATTGTTTATTATTAAAATCATCATATTCTTAAAGCAGTCTATTAGGCACAGGCCGCGAGGTGCAGTGCCAGGACATTTTTAATATGTGTTCATTGATTAGCATGTTAACATCCAACTGCAATTAAAGCTAAAATGTAAAATTCTCGAGTAGCAGTCTCGTACCGGTAAGCTCAGTGTGGGACGGCTACCCTCTAGTTGGAGTGACGACCTGGATATTCAAAAGTCTATGGATGCAGGTGGCTCAGGACCGTGCTTTGTATAATTCCTTGGGAGGCCTATAGGCTGTAATGATGAAGAAGTTTTAAAGTAGTTGTGTACGGATACGGCTCGACCGGGGTAGGACACGCTCTCACGGAAAACGCTACCAGCGTAAAATAGGCTTAATGCTCCTGTGTTTTGTGTATGGTGAGTGTAGAGAACGGAGTCCTTACTGGAAACAAGCACTCCATCTTAGTCCTCAGGGTGACAATGCATCTGCATTTGATTCTTAAACGAGGATAAATGTAGATGTCTATGAGCCACAGCATCTACTTACCATCAGGTGGACCGTGCGCTCGTTTGTCACACTTATTCTATAAAAAACAAAAGGAAATTGTCAATTGAAAGAGATACAAGGTACCAGAGCATCTATTCAACTTGCTCGGCGTTTATTTATAAATTAGGCGCTTTATTTATAATAAGGCACATAGTGAAACAGGTCAAGTAAGCAATAATACAAGTTTTATTGATTATTATTCGTCATCATTACAACAATTCGCTGCTGAACGTAGGTCTTCCCTAAATTAAATATATAATGTAAAATATTGTATAGCCCTTCCGTCAACTGCCATCGCGTTTCGTCCCGTATGGTGTCAAAAGTCGTAACAGAGTAAAATAAAGATACCAGGAGATGAGCAGCAACATCTCCTATAGAATACCACAAAAGCTTTGGTTACAAGCGTAGCAACTGTGGCAAACTACCATATAGTAATGATGCATATTTATATTATATAAATATGCATCATTACTACTTGTGTATAAATTATTCCAATCATTGTGAGGTTAATTTTAGTGGTATTCACAAATACGAGCACAGTGGCACATAAAATGAGTTATCAATCAGCAATCTCTCTTTTAGGTTAGTAGTTCTTTTTAGTTTAGGTATTAAGAATCTAGATAAATGATTACATAACTTAAAAATACAGTGTCAGGAAGTAGAGGCACGCTTATAACTAGCCACAGAATAGAATAGAATCATTTTTATTCAATATAGATTACAATACATAATACTTATTAAAAGTCATTTTTACTTTACCACTGGTTCGCAAAAAACCTCTGTCCTGGGAAGAATCAGCAAGAAAACCAGCGAGACTTTTTTAAAAAAAAGCACATTTACAATATAATTTTTATACAATTGTTTTGAAAACATTTAGAAACAGCATGGTAGCGATCACCGCATTCCCAGGGTTATTATCAGTCATTTACTCTAGTAGTATAATAACCCTTACTAGACAATTTTGCTTAAGAAATAATTTAAACCTTTTGATAGAATAGGTCTGCATATTATAGTAATTGTTGATGCCGCTCTGGAAATGGCAGGAGTTACAGTTACATGCATAAGGGTGTGTTGGATGTTACCAATGTTTTCAATATTCATGAATTGTAATTCCATATCCCTGTTATCATTTGTGTCTCCATACAGTTGTAGAAGCTCTCGGCCGACAAGATTGCAGACTTATTCTAAATGATCCACCTGAAAAGTGTTTTTTTTCATCAACTAACCGAACAGACTATAGTTTTACAGTGTCTTCCACCTAAATAATGATATTTAGTAATATTTTATTTATTTCAATCTTTATTACTAATAAACAGTCTTAATGTCTCTTAAATTATATATAATAGCATGTACTCGTTTCATAATACTTTTGTAGTAAACCAGATTCCACTAAGGTAAAAGAAATAAAAATACATCAAATCAGAAAGGTAAACAAGTGAAGTAGTTATTTTAGAATTATAACATTATTTGACTAAGTACAAGTTCCTAGACGTTTTACATTTACACTAATTTCATTTAAGGTAAAAATATTACTGTGTATTAAGTACAAAGGCAGACAAATATGGGGTAAGGTAGGAAGAAGTAGCAACTAAAGAAAAAAACTGTGGTTATCGAATATCTCTATAAGGCAATCTGTGGGGAGGTCTTTGTTCAGTGTAGACTTTGATAGGCTGTAAAGAAGATAACCTGGTGGTGAATAGCCAAATTGTAAGTATGATACTACAAACATCAATCTGTGAGCCAAAGCGATTATGCCAACTCCTCTGGGCAAGCCTATTTCAGGCAGGGGACTTACAGGCTGTTAAAGTAAAGTAAGTACCTGGTGTGATATCCACTGCAAAATAATATCTCTTTCTGCTGAGTTCTTAAAATGAGCTCTTAAAATTGAAGATCCACATGGAATACAAATCTTCTAATGGAATGAGCAGTTTCAATACTTTCTTGCATCTTCAATACTTCTTAAGCAGTTACAACAAACTGCATCAAGTAGATGTAACTGAAAAAATTGGGAATGCAAATAAAAATAAAGAAGTAAAAAATATTAAATTCAGAAAGAATGACATTACACAATCAACAAAATAACATAAAATAATGTAAACAAAATTTTGCTTCCTGATGGAGTTTAATTATAATAAACATAAATAGTAGATGTATTTAATTAAATATTAACACTAATATGTATTCCCTAATAACATCCATTTATTTTATGTTATCTATATCTATAATATTAAATTCAGAAGGAATGTGTACATTCCTTCTGAATTTAACAGCGTCTTCCTATTAACAACTACCAAAAAAACTGTGGTTGCCGACTCGTCTACTAAGTATGGCAACTATAGCAAGTATCCTCCTTTGAGGAAATCTGAGGAAGGTCTATGTTCAGCAATGGGCTTTTGATAGGATGTAACGGTTGTGGATATAGTTACTCAGACAGACACTTTTAACATAGATTTGTGTATATTTTGTGTGATTTTATTTATTAATTAAATTAGATTTTACCAATAACATAACACTTCAATACTTTGACACTTTTAACATACTAATAAGAATTGTGTTTGTCATATGTTTTAGGTAATTCAACATAAATTATAGATTTTCCAAAATTCTAGTATTATACACTCATATACTTTTAATTAAACTCGTCAGTTTTCATTCGAAAAGTCATGAATTAAATACATAATGTGGAATATTTGCTAACCTGTATAATATAATCCAACACTTGTTGCATTGATTAGATATTGACATATTAATTTATTAGTAATATGAAGGGATATTTATTAGTATTTTTACAAACTTAAAATAATTAAGTACTAAAACATGTATAGATCGTTAAGTGTCTGTGGGTGGGTCGTTTATTTTATTTCAAAAAATCGTACCATATCTCAATATTCAGTAAAATAAAATAAAATGTAATACATTATAAACGAAACTTAGTAGTTTTCGTTTCCGTAGTATAATATTTTTGACTAGAACTTCGAGAGTGACAAAAATAAGATATATTTCACATAAAAGTTTGAAACTTTAAATCAATTGTAGGTTTTGTACAGTTGAATTCTTCGCATTCCATAAGATAAGATACTCACCTCTTGAGAAATCCACAAATAAAAGTTGGCGCACATCTGCTCCTGTCTCGGCTTGTTATTGTCTTCGCACAGCGTTGAAATTCACAAATATTATTTAATTGTTTTCAGTGTATGCTGATCTTCCAGATAAGTAAAGCACAAAAACAGCAGCCTGACGAATGTCAATGCCGTAGTAATACCCGGACGCCGGCACAGACATAGATATGATTATATTATGATAATATACGTCGGTTTTTACCCAGCACGGAAGTCAATGACAAAATAGCGTTTCGTTCCACGGTGTCTTTGAACCATGTTATATGATATAAGCTAACACTTTTAGAAATAGGATAAAAATCTCAGTGGTATCCCTTTTAGTAATAAATATATAATATACAAATAAGTACAAATATAATATGTATATAATAAGTTATCTTGGTAAAAAATACATTTTCTTTTAATAGAAACTGCAAAAATGATTCATTACGCATTTTCCCCATGTTACATTATGAACACGGAATATCAAAACCACTCATTTTTTTAGATTTCTTGATTCCGTTTAGATATTCATAAAATGTATAGGCCATTTATTATAATAAATTGGTAACTTTTTTTTTGTATAATAATACCATTAGGGTCGTTAAAATTTCTAATGGGCCCAAAACGACTGACTCCTTTGAATTTGGAATATAGTATATGTGTAAATAATTTTATTTAAAAATTAATCATAACTGAGGAGAGGAAAGCGAATAATATTGAATATTAAATAATCGCAGAGCATAGGGACAAACATATATTTCAATATTTCCTCTATTCAATAACAATAATATATTGGCATGCAAAATTTAAGTAGCTATTTACTTTTAGATAATCCGTGATACTATAAATGCAACTAACAATATACCGTTTTTTATCATTTTGTGAACAGAATCCTCCTCAATGACTGGAAATTCTGTTTTAACATATTCGAATACCAAGTTTATGACAATTATTCTAAACAAAAATAAAATTTAGCATTCATCCATACAACATCATTATAAGTGGTTTTGACCTATAATGATTAACCAAGACAACATTTAGTTTTAAACCTAGAATAGAAATAATATGACATATTATTATGTAATGTTTGTCTTGTTAATTATGCTAAATATAATAAAATATGTTTGTTATTTATTTATTTACTTTATTGGAGACAAACAGAAACAAAAGATATGAAAAAAACATACAAAATAAAATAAGACAATGGTAATTACAATTGTTTCCTACAAACTATCTCAATGAGAACATACATATCTATATTATGAAGCAGATCGTAATGGTATCGTCTGCACAACAAGCTGGTTAACAAGTCTATACTTAAATAAAAGAAAACAATCATCTGAAAACTAAAATGTACAATACTAAATATCCTATATCTAATTCATAATTGTTACTAAAATACTTTTTTTGTTTAGTTTTGAAAGCTGAACGGGGATAGAGAACATATCGCTGTCGTTAAGCATTTTATTGTGGAGGACACATTGTGTGTACTGGTGCTCTTTACCAATATTGGTTCTGGTTTTGGTATATGAAATAAATTTTTGATCGTGTGTTTTGGGTGGTATTCGAAACCTTACCTTGGACAATAACTGTTGAACACTTAATCTCACCAATACAGACATTCCTAAAGCGGTGGCGTCAATTAAAGAGCGTCGGTCTTTTAATGATAGCATTTGATATTTTGTTAAGAGATTTTCATACAGAATCAAGGTGAATGCATTCGATAGTTAACGATGCGTAAAATTTCTTTTGGACCTTTTCAATTTTATCTTCATAAACCGAATAGAATGGATTCCAAACGGGGGACACATATTCTAGATGAGATCTAACCAATGACTGATAAAGCAGGTAAGAGTATCTATGTGTTTTAATGATTTTGTTATACGTGTAACAAAGTCTAGCATTCAGTAGGGTTTATTCTATAATTCTTCGATGTGCCTGTCTAGTGTGAGTTTGGTATCCAAATATACTCCAAGATCAAGTATACTAGATTCTGAAACGATTATGTGACCACCTAAGTAAAAGTCCGCGTGTACTACATTTTGTTTTCTAGTATATGTTCTGTGTTTTTTATTATAAGCCAAGAATAATTTATTAATTTTAATAATTTTCAAGTCTGTCTAAGTCGTTTTCTATTAATTTTATGTCGTCAGATTTAGTAATGGCAGAGTACAATTTTAAGTCATCAGCGTATAATAAAATTTACAGTGGCCAAAGCAAGTTGAAATGTCATTAATAAATAGGATAAGAGGAGTGGCCCCAGTATTGATCCTGTGGTACGCCAGATGTTACTACAACAGGTGAGGAAATGTAGCCATTAAGCACTACCGACTGTATGCGGTTTTGTAAGTAAGAGGGAAACCAACGTAGAAGATTACCCTTGATACAATTGTAGGAGATTTTTTTTAAAAGTAACAAGTGATCAACTTTGTCGGATGCTTTTTAAAATCGCTATATACAGTTTCAACCTGAGATTTATAATCTAAACTATTAAAAGAAAGTTAGTAAAACAAGAAGATTTGTCAGTGTAGACCTGCCATTAACAAAGCCGTGTTTTTTTATATAGGCTAGGGTGACAAACGAGCACGCAGTCCACCTAATGGTAAGTGGTTGCTGTGACCCATAGACATCTACATCTATCCTCAATAAAGGGCATTCCATCTTAGTCACCCGTGAAGACTAAGATGGAATGCCTCTTTTCCAGTAAAAAGGGTATCCGGTTCTCTACACTCACCATACGAAACACAGCAGCATTAAGCTACTATTTTACGCTGGTATTCTGTGAGATCGTGGTCCTTCCCAGTCGAGCGACCCATTCGTGCTACAACTATACTACTAATATAGCTTCAGCATGGCTCTACCACGTATAAGTGTTGTTCCTCTAATAATGTATTTTCAAAATTTATTATATATGATCGTGAATAAGTTTCTCAAATATTTTTGGAATAGCCGAAAAAATTGATATTGGACGGTAATTTTCTACGTTGTGCTTAGAACCTGATTTGTGAATAGGTGTAATGTATGCTTGTTTCCACTGAGTTGGAAATGTTCCAGTTTCCAAACATTTGTTAAAATTTATAATGAGCGGCATGCAAATTGTATTACAAGTGTGTTTTAAAAACACTGGCTTTATTTTGTCAGCTCCAGCGCCCTTGTTTGGATCAATGTTTTTTAAAGCTGTGCAAACTTCTTACTGTGTGAAACGTATGTCATGTAAGTTTATTCCAGTAAACTTATCCTCTGAGTGTGGAGCTAATGCATATGCATTATCTGGCAACGGTTCAAATACGGATTTAAAATGACGTGAAAACATTTCAGAGATTATTTTTGGGTCACCTGAAGTTTCTGTACCCAGATATCTCGTATTTGTTTCCTTTATATCTGAGTATATTTCCAAAAGTATTTTATGTTATCTTTTATTGAAGACTCAACGTTCTCTATATATTTATTGTAACATTTAATTAAGAGACGTTTAGCACGTTTTCTTAATAGGGAGAACTCTTGATAGTCACGTAACGAATTGTACGTTTTCCATCGTGCCCACATTTGAGATTTTCGCCTAAGTGTATAAATTAAGCTATTAGAAAACCACTTAGGGAATCTATTGGTTTTAACTTTGACAAGTGGTACATAAGATTCAAAGTAAGACAAAAAGTATAGATACTGTAGTTGACAAAAATTTGTCAACTACAGTATCTATACAAGAAGAACTGACTTCAGAAACTCAATCAGTCTCTGATATAGCGTAGGTATTAATTTGGTTATAGTTTGCTCTGTAAAAGTTTCGTTTTGTCTTCTGGTTGGTGGGCATACACTTAGATTGAGTTCTCTCATAAAAATGTCTAGCGGAGGATGGTGAGGAACGGCTTTTAAGAGTGGATCATCGGAGGTATTAACTGAGCAATCAGGTGAGTTGCATAAAACAAGATCAAGAATTCTACTGTTTTCGTTTTTTAATGTATTTATTTGTTTCAAATTCATAAAGGCCATGATATAAGACAATAATTTAGCTGTATCAGTAACTGCATTAACAGGTCTCGAAGATGGACCATCAGATGACCATTCCAGGTAGGGTAAATTAAAGTCACCAATAATAATGTAATGTGAGAATAATGCCTTTGAGTGAATGTCGTGAAGTATATAAAAGTATTTATCATAGGTAGTAGTTTTAGATGATGGTGGTATATAGCATGCACTCAATAATAAATTTGAATGTGGGAAATGAAGAAAAATAATTTCTAAATCGGTGGCCTCTAAATCAAGTTTTCTAACAACATGGATCGATTTCTTAACCAAAATTAGCACCCCGCCACCGCCCTTTTTATTAAATAACATACAGTTCCGATCGCGTCGAAATATTGTATAAGCATCAGTTTGAATTTCAGCATCCAAAATTTTGTCCGACAGCCAGGTTTCAGTTAAAATTACGATATCGAAGTTGCAAGTTAGTAAATTTAATTTTAAGTCTCTAAGTTAAGTTTCTAAGCCTCCACAATTTTGATAGAATATAAGTAACTTATTAGAAGCCATCACGAGAAAGAAATGAAACTGATATAATTACAAGTGTATTTATAAATTTGTTTGCAATAAAATTATGGATCTCGATCTCCCGCTGTATTGAGTATTGTAAACAACATACACAAAATCTTATAATAAGACTACTAATATATGCTACTTTTGGAATATTAATAAACAAGTAAACGTAATAAAATAGTTATATTTTACTTAAATCGCTAGAACAACGGATGTGAATTATACGTGTATCGTCATTTTTCCTAGCAAAATGCAACTGTTTTTGACCCACACAAACCTTCGTCTTCGCTAGTTGTCGAGCGTCACTGAATAAAATTTTATTTTTAGTGTCAGATGTTCGTTTATATAGAATCGTGTGTTTTGAGCTGCAGCAGCAGCAACAAGGCAGAGCCAAACAACTGAGTAGTGGGAGGGTGCGCGAACGCGCCGCCGCTATCATATCATCATGCAGTCATCGTGTGGTCAGCTGCAGTACAATGTTTTTCATTCGGTACCTTTGGAGCCACGCGATGAACAGATCTAATATCACTCTCCTTGATATCGACACCACCAGCTTACCCACCTCTATAGATAAATGAATCAGGTTTTCAGCCTTTTTTTCAGGAATATTTTGTAATTCCACGTTGCAACTGCGAGAGGCTTGGTCGAGATCGTCAAACTTGGCACGTAAATTCTCTAAGTCTGCGCGAAGCTCGTTGTTTTCCTGCATCAGGGTGACATCGGGATTATGCGATGCCGTAAAGTTTTGCTCGAGTTCCTTTATGCGCTCCTCCCATGAATCAACACGTTTTTCCAGCCTATTAATATCTTGCGCAAAAGTTTTAGATACTTTTTGGATGGCTGAATTTAAGTCCTCCTGCCACTGCTGGCGCAGACTGTCAAGCTTCGCATCCATATATTCAGTCAAGGCGTCAGTGTCGACGTTTAAAATAGACGTAGTTGCGCAATATTTAAACTTAGGTGACTGTCCTCCTAACGTACCATTTCCATTTGATTTTATTCATAGGGAGGATTTTTGAACTCTGTTCCAGATAAATCAGCATTGATAATGCATGTACATATTACAGCCCGTATTTAATAACATCCCTTTCAGCAATATTTTTTTTTACACTTAAAGCAATCCATTATAGTGTTTCTATGAGTAAACAACTATATTTTGTTATATTGTTTTTAGTTTTGTACAAAGAAGGCCCTCAAATTCCGTAGTTCCATAGATGATGATAAATTCCGTAGATCTACGGAAAAATCTGTAGAGTTGGCAACGCTGCATTGCGGGTACCTTATAACGTGGATATAACTTCAAATAATTAGAATTGGATACTTCTTGCAATATGATAAAACTGCACCCTGCTTGAATATAACTGCACCATCGTTAAACCCTTAATAAGGCAAGGGGATATAATTTCCCACCAAGGCTTCTTTTGAAAATATTTTTTAACTGACAGATATGTTTGTTTAGGGCTTTTAACTTCTATTTGTAAAATGTGAAGTAATGTTACTTTAACTAAACAAAACCAAAACAAACATATCTAAACAAAACCTAAACCATTCGTTTGTTCCAGCAGTAAGCTGCTATTTTACGCTATTCTGTGAGAGCGTGACTAGAGAACCATTCGTGCTACAACTTTAATTTAGCAGCATGCATGGCTCTACCACTTAAAAAGAAAAACATAGGTGAGAAGTAAGTAACTTTTACGAACTGATAATGATGATGATGATGATGACGACACATCGCAATACCACCAAACCCGAAAATCGACAAATTGTAAACCGGAATTCAAAACCTGGACTCCAGCGTAGAAGCCGCGTACTCTAACCACTAAATTAAGCGGTGATATCGTACTGAATTGTACCGCATGTAATTAAATATCATATATCCTAATTAGTAGTTAAAACTTTATCCACTGAAACAGAGTATCTCTTAACGGCAACTGAGATTCAGTTGCCGTTCCGGCACCGAATACCCGAATACATTCTAATTAGCTTTACTAAGCATTCCAGACACCACGTGTTAAGTGCTCTGCGGTAAATTCTTAAATGAATTTCGCAGCTGCTGTACAAATTAAGTCGATTTCGGCAGTAATTACATGAATGGAGTTGTTGTTTCTATTACCAGATTGCTTGTATACAAAACAAAATTAATACGAATAAATAAATAAATACGAATATCTAACCATACTATAGCGCACGAATGGGTCGGCTCAACCAGAAAGTGCCTACGCTCTCACAGAATACCAGTGAAGTAGAAGTTTACTCAATTTCGCCTGGTGAGTGCAGGTGGTTGACTGAGGGAAAAATCTCCGCCATCAACATGGTAGCGGAATTAAACGGAAGAACACTCCCAGGAGGGTACTAGCATCCCTGGAGAATCCTCACTGAGCATCCACGCCCAAGCTACCCTACTTCTCTCTGAGCGTGGGTGCTCAGCTGCCCCGCGTATTCTGGGGCCAAATTCGCTCAAGACAAAATCTGCTCAGGGCAAGCGGAGCAAAGACAGGCGACCCCGCCACGCTTTCCGTGAATTTCTGCAATATCAGGGGACTTCATTCAAACCTTAACGCCGTCCACTACCATCTGGAGACAAAGCCGGCTTGCTCTTTCTAACGGAGATGCAGGTGTCCTCCGGCTGATACTTTGTACTTGTGCCCCGGGCTGAAGTTTACGTGTACGTCAGAGAGGACATCTGTTTTCGACACCTCGGCAGTTTCGAAGGTACGGACCTGTCCATCCTATGGCTGCGCGTAGACAGCGACCACCATCCCCGCGTCTACGGGTGCCTCTATAGGTCCCATAGCGGTAATGCCAACACAGACCAACTCATCGACCACGTCCAAACGGCTGCAGAATCCGTGCTACAACAGGTCCCATCCGCAGAGATGGTGATACTGGTGATTTTAACGCCCACCACGCTGAATGGCTTGGTTCCCGTTTAACCGATCATGCGGGTAGGTCTGTTTATGACCTGCCTTGACATATGGTCTGACACTGGTTACTTCGCCTACGGATCCCAGATGTGGAGGATCATGTACCTTCCCTGTTGGACCTTCTCCTGACCTCTCATCCGGACGATATCAGGTCTCCGTCGATGCCCCTTGGCTCTTCGGACCATTGTCTGATCCGAGTACGGTGCCACTCACGCTCCCATCGCAGTTGCGATCTGCAGCTCGCCGCCGTGTTTGGCACTATAGGTCGGCCGATTGGGACGGGATGCGGTCCTTTTCGCATCCCACCCTTGGGGTTTGCTTCGCCAGACGACGAGAAACGAACGTTGTTGCTGATTCTGTCGCTGATGTGGTGCTTCAGGAATGGAATTATTTATTCCATCATCTGTGGTGCCTATCGGAGGCAGAACTCAGCCATGTGGTTTGGTCACTCCTGTAAAATTGCATCACGCTTACAGGAGTGCTACCGGGCCTGGGCTGACGCATCAACGTCCCGGGATGTTAACACCAGCGCTCTTAAAAGAAGTATAATTCCGCCTCCAGGTCCTTCAGCGTTATTGCTAAGGCAAAGTCAGAGCACATCGGCAGAATTGGCGAGAAATTAGTTCGCCTCCTTCGGGAACACGTGCATTCTGGTCTCTCGCCAAGGCTGTCCAAGGAACTTCTCTCAGCCATATCTGCCATCTCTGCGAAGGGTGGACGACTCACTGGCCCATGACGCAAGGAGAAAGCCGATCTGCTAGGCTTTCTTTTTGCTTCCAACTCGACTCTCGATGACGGGGAACACACCGACGACCATCCCGCGGTGTGAGTGCTCCATGCAGGAAGTGCTGTTTACACAGCGCTCGGTGCGTAAAGCACTCTCCTTCGACGTCAACAAGTCGAGTGAGCCTGATGGAGTCCACCTATTGTGCTGAAGACGTGTGCCCGGAGTTGGCACCGGTTTTAACGCGTCTTTTTCGTACTCCTACTCCTAGGCAGTCCCGAACTCATGGAAGACAGCTTTGTGCACCTGATCCTTAAAGAAGGCGACCGCTCAGATCCGTCCAACCACAGGCCTATCGCTATCACCTCCTTGTTCTCCTAAGTAATGGAAAATTATTAACTGCCAGCTCATGCGGTACTTGAGGATCACCAGCTGATTAGTGACCGCCAGTACGGTTTCCGTCGAGGCCGCTCAGCTGGTGATCTTCTAGTTACTTAACTCATAGATGGGCGGAGGCAGAGTCAGGGCGGAGGCGTTGGCCGTTAGTTTGACATAGCGAAAGCCTTCGATCGGGTTTCACACAGCGCTTCTTTCGAAGCTCCATTCCTATGGGCTTCGATTAATTGTGCAATTATATCACCAGCTTTCTTGCAGATCGAGCATCAAGGTCGTAGTAGACGGTGCATGCTCCGATTACAAGCCCATTAACGCTGGTGTTTCACAAGATAAAAAATATCACCAACGTTATCTTCTGCAGATCAATGATATGTTGCAAACAGGTAACATTCATTGCTATGCAGACTATAGCACTGGTGATGTTTATAATAGCCAGAAAACGTCGCCGAGTACCGGAACAAACTGTGTCTAAAGTCGAGACTTTGTTGAACAAAGTCTCAGACTGGGGCGACTAAATCTAGTCCAATTCAATCCCAGAAGGCACAAGTTTGCGCGTTTACCGCTAAAAGAACTTTGTCGTAAAGTCGTCGGTGATCTTTTGTTTGTGACAAACAAAAGATCTATAAAACTGCGTAAAGGAACATATAGCTGACTTGAAGCACCGACGTATCAGGAAGTCTGGTAGTCAGAACATATTCAAGATCGTCCCGCCATTACATTAGATTTGATAGACCACAAATCCTCGCAAAGTAACACCGATTCCTACCTAAGGATGCAGAGGCTATTGAAATTAAAACCCTAATTTCAATAGAGAATATGGATGCTGCCATCTGCTTGGGATCCTATAATTAATAAAATTAAACCAAACCCAAGTATACCACTGCTAGACTTCAAGATACTGTAAGCTCATTCTGCGTAGATCGAACCAAAATTAATATTAAAAATTGAAGGTAGCCGGGCTAACTATGACATCGGGACGTCAACACCTCAGTCCCCTCAGACCATGGTGCCAGCACCCGAAACGTCGAGAATTAAAAACTTAAATTAAACTCGATATAATCCGTAAAAATTAGTTACTATCTTCGTCACCACTAATCCCAACACCACTACACTAGAAAGACACACCACCGTCAATAACACGACACGTTTTTGCCTCTACACGAGGCATTATCAGGTGAAATAAGCTCTGTGGTTGCTGACTGCTAAATGGACTTTCTTTGCGGTATCGCTTAGGCCAGCCACGCCAGTACCACGGGCATCCATCGCAGAGTTTATTTCACATGATGATGTCTCGTGACGAAATAGTGCACGCAATTGAGGAAGGGCGGAAGGTGCTCTTAGCTTATTAACTTTTAATATTTTTTAAAATTGAGATCCGCAAAGAAACGCCTGAGTCTATTAATTATGATATAATGCCTAGTTACCAGTAAAGCATTTCCAGCGCTTGTCCTTACTATACGAAACACAGAAGTAGAATAGAATAGTACAGTGTGTACAGTTTACAAGATGAGTGCGAGATGAGATGTAGGGGTTAGTACGAAAGCAATATGAGCAGAAGTACGGAAGTTATATGTGTGTAATTAACAAATAATATTGTTTCTAAGTGATCTAAAGGAATGAGTCGTGCATGTTTTATTTACAAATATGCGGTAATCCGGTTTTAATGCGTTTTTTAATTATTTTTATATAAATTATAAATAATTCATATTGAAAGCTATTTTACTTTTACCATAGTGTTACAGTATTCACCGGAAATATTATCTTTGACACATTGAATGACTATATATACCTTTGTCCTCTGTATCTCAACGGCGAGGAGTCATGAAATCCCAATGAAATATACTTATTCCTTCGATGCAACAAAATAAATTTCGTTTACCTCAAATGTTGTTTTTGTAAAAAAATAATCTTCGATTCTCAAATGTTATTTTAAACCTACTAAATCACCCACAATTTCAAAATGAGTTTCCTCTGACCAAAAAAAAAAGATTAAAAAAACCTCAGCAACTCCATTTGCTCAGGACTGTATTATAGTGCCTGAGAGTGTGCAAAGATAAATTCTCTATCTATTACCTCACTCACGGAGAGAGACCAGGCGCAGGACCAACGGCTTTACGTACTTTCCGAGGAACGGGGGTGAAACACCGATAACTTCCTGACTCCGAAGAATTTCTTTACAGAATAAACCAATAGTTTTAAATAAAACTAGCTGTTACGGATTTTATCGCGTATATTAACTTATTTTATTTTCCCGACGTTTCGAGCACTTTACAGCACCCATGGTCACGGGGACTAAGGTGTTCGATTCGTTCATAGTTAGCCCGGCTACCTTCAGTTTTTGAATATTCATTTTTGGTTCGATCTACACAGAATGAGCTTACAGTATCCTGAAATCTTGCAGCGGTATGCTTGGGTTTGGATTTAATTTTGTTTATTATAGAATCCCAAGCCGATGGCAGCACCCATCCATCTTCTCTATTGAAATTAGAATGTTTTTTTAATTTCAATAGTCTCATGTATCATCCTTGGTAGGAATCGGTGTTCTTGTACAAGGATGTATGGTCTATCAAATCTGATGTAATGGCGATGATCTTGAACATGTTAAGAGACTACTTCCCAGAGCATCGGTGCCTCACGTCAGCTATATGTTCTTTCACGCGGTTTTAATAAATCTTTTGTTGTCCAATGAAAGGGAGACCATATTCGCAAACAAGCTAGTCAAGTTGCGGAGCTGCCGAGAGCTTTTTAAAACTAAATACAAACTACGTGTTCACAGAGAAATGAATTTATTCTCACCATTGTCTTTACAATTCTTAATCCTATGCTTACAGGCTACTTAAATTACTACATACTCAGCGTTTATGTATTTATGCTGATGGACGCTTTATCTGTATTATGGGTGGTGCTGGTGTAACCATAACTCCTCCTCCTCAACTGCAAAAGTTATCAGCAAGATTTGGATTCCGATGATTTTGCATACAATGTAAAGCTTAGACTTATGTTTCCAAATTACAACAATAAGAATAATTAAAACTAATATAACATAGAGTAGTACAGTAGCTAAACTAACACTTTTCTTTTTCTACTAAGCTTTCACTTTCACTTTCCCTTTCACTTTCACTTTTCAGCTTGTACGAGAGATATTTTAGTTCGTCCAAATTAACTCGATTTAAATTCACTGTTTTCTCCGTATTTGTAGGCTGCTCTATCAATTTGGGTAGAGTTAAAATTGGTGTCACCTTATATTGCAGTTTTCCTGAGTAGTATCGTTTCCGGTGTAATTTAATATTGCCTAATTTTATCTTACAGTTTTCATCGATTTCCAAGAGGTAAGTGCCCTTTACAGCATTTCTTTGAGTGTCATCGCCACACGTTTTTGTAAGCGCTATTTCATTTTGTGTAAATAGGATCCAGTTAATAGGCCCATAGGTTGTATCTTAACACTTTCCAGCTCTACTATTGATAATTTACAAAGGCTTAGATTTGATGCGAAGTTCATAAGCTGTTCTATGCATGTTTTCAGGATACTGCACGATATCAATTTCCTCGCACAGGAACTGGTTTGCTGCTATCTCCTGACATGGGCCATTTAAGGGTAAGTACGTGATCTTTCACCATGAGGTAAGATATTTGGGAAAAATAACAGTTGTTCTATTATAGGTGGGATCAAACATAGGTAAAGCATACATTTTAAAATAAGTGTATGTAATATTATCAGTCAGAGGGATTTCCATGATGAACGTTATTTGGTTTTCTTTTACATAGGCCTTAACAGACATAGATCTTTCTAGATTAACTAAATTGTTTTCAGTAATAGGATACAATAAACTATTTGTTTGAGATATAGATTCTAATATCACTAATAATTCAGTGGAATTAACAATGGCTTGGTGTAGAACGTGAAGTTTAGTAAATGCTAATGCCGTTTCTATTTCGCTTAAAATTAAGTATATAGTTCTAAAATTATTGACAAACATGTTAAACATACTTAAAACATATGTGGAGTATGTTATCGTCTTTAGTAATTATATATTTTACCATTCTTTCTATACGTTTCATTCGTTCATCTATAATTTTCATATTTTCCTGTAGAGATCCAGTACTATTTATAAGAGTCAAGCATCCCGAGATTATTGTTATTTTCTTATTAGTGTGCGTTTGCTGGGTCTTTAATTGGGATATGAGATTGTCGTATTTTATTGCATCATTGTGGTCTAAGTTTCCTGTAAGCGTTTTGATAACAGAACCTAATGGGTTAATAAGACCGCGCTTGAAACGTATCGAAGGTATGAGTTGTTTAATCTTTTCTACAGCTAAGTTACTTAGATAATTTACTTGTGTTTTCATATTTTGGAATTCATTTACGTATGGCTTATGGATGTCTACTAAACTGCTAAATTCTTTATATTTATTGATATTAAAATTTAAATCATCTTTTATGCTACTAAAGTCTAACTGCTTAACTATAACCCACTTATCTACTTCCTTGTATGCTTGTCCTTGCTTTACGGGTAACATGCCTGGTTATGCTCGACCTTTGAAGTTGAAGGCCTTGGGTCTGGATCATCAGATTCAGGTTCACGAAGATCGCCAACAACCTGTGGAGGGCGTTTCACATTTTGAGGTGCACTAGTTTTCTTTTTCCTATAGTTACAGGTATTATGTCTTTCAATATCACCTTGCACTTTCGCCTTTGATACCTAGGCTTATCCTTATTTTCCTTATGTTAATATCTTTAATAAAAACCGTATCACCTTCTTTAAAATCAATTCCAGACTTTTTCTTTTCCTAACCTTTTCTTTATCTGTATGGACTCTTTCTGAAATATACCTATATAAGTATTTGGTTCGTCTGTAGTCTTTAATGAGTTGCTGTGTATATGTCTTTTCAAAATCTACGTCGAATATTTTACCAGAATCTGTATGACCAAATGCTACTTCAAAGGTGTTAATCCTGTCGTTGAATGAATAGTATGATTATATGCCATGACTGAATATGTCATGACAGATGCAGCATCTGTGCATTTATGTTCATATTTTGCAAGTCTGTATATTTCAGTTATAGTGGAATGAAATTCGACAATGCCTGTCGAATTGGGGTTATTGGGAGTTGTGATATGAGTTTATTTTTACATAGATAGGAGCTGACGCATAAGTTCGTTATTGAATTCGGTGCCTGGATCAGATGATATTTTCTTAGGAATTCCGTACATAGAAAATATTTAATTAATGCTCGCGCTACTTCAGCGGTTTGTCGACTTGCAATCTCTAAGGCCTGTCCTAATTTGCTAAAGCATCCACAACGGTTAAATAATACTTCTCAATAGTAAATAAATCTATAAATAGTTCCTGAAAAGGCGCATCCTGAGTTGTTGTGAGTTGTATTGGTTTTATTGGTTTCCTATCGTACTTCATTAATCTTAAAGGTTCACAAGCATTTATAACGGCAGCTACAGTGTCTTGCATATTCTGTAATAGTTTCTGCGTATTCTTATCATAGTTTCTTTCACACCGCGATGACATGTTTTTCCTTCATGGTGTTTGAGAATGACAGCTTTTGTTCTTTTCATCCTCCACATATACTACGCGTTGTACATTCAAAGAATTGTACTGCGTCCTTCTTAAAGAGTTCTATAATAACTTTGCAAATACCTATGCTCAGTTCTCGAAATAAATAAAGTATCGACTTTAAATTTTATATATTCCTTTAAAATTGTTTTATTAATTCTTCGTTTTCTAGTGGGAGAAATACTCAGGATCTGAGTACTGGAACCAAGAAAATACTAGGATCTGATTTGGTTTAGTATCTATTGCTCGCTCAAAATTGGGATTGCTGTTGACTCAGGTTCAACATTTGAGTGTATCGTGTCTGTGCTACTACTGTTAGTTACAGATGGTACAGGTAGTTTTCTTCGAACAATTCTATATGATCCGTTACACTCGAGTCGAGTCTGAAATTATCACTCTTGGTTGAGGTTTAGGTCTGTATTTTCAAGTTCTTTCAGTTGGCGTATTACTTTTTGTATGTCATCGTCATCCACATTAACATCCATTGATGCGTCGTCTAAAGCATTAAGTTTTATGCGAGACAAGGCATCAGCATTGGTATTTTGTTTGCCGTTTTTATAGACTATTGTAAAATCGTATTCTTGAAGACGCAAACGCCAGCGTGTTAGTTTGCTGTTAGGCTCCTTAAGGGAATAGAGCCAAGCAAGGGGTCTATGGTCTGTATAAATTTGAAATTTCTGTCCATACAAGTAGGGCCTAAAATGCTTTACAGCCCAAATGATGGCTAAAAGTTCCCGCTCTATTGTGCTGTATCGCGACTCGGTGTCACTAAGTGTGCGGCTGGCATATGCATAGGCTTATCTGACCCTATTGGTCCTTGTGATAATACTGCACCAAGAGCTACATTCAGCGTCGGTAGTTAATATATACAGTTTAGTCGAATCCGGGTATTGTAGTATTGGAACACTGGTCAATATTTCTTTACATTTATGAAAAGCATCTATATAATTTTGGTCTACAATTATCTTTTTTCTTTAAACACGACGTTAGGGGCTGCGTGATTTTGCAAAGTCCTTTATAAATTTTCTATAATATCCAACCAGCCCAGGAAACTTTTGATTTCGGTGGTTGTCTTAGAAGAGGATAATTCTGTATTACTTTAATTTTGTCATCGTTTGGTCGCAGCCCGTCTTTAGTTATGGTGTGTCCAAGATATAAAACTTCTTTTCGGAAAATTCAGATTTGTCTAATTGTATTTTCATGTTAGTCTTTCGAAGTCGGTCAAAAACTGTACGAAGCTCCATGTGTTCTTGTAGACTAGCGGAAAGATAACGTCGTCGTGGTACAGAAGGCAATGGATTCCTTGCAACCCTCTTAAGATTATTCATAGCCCCTTTTGAAAGGTGGCTTCATTAAGTTCAATTTGGTGATAGCTGGCCAAGTCGAGTGTCGAAAAGTATGTGCTCTTACCTAGCTTATCGAAAAGGTCTGCGATATTTGGAAGGGGGTACTTGTCATCAATTGTAATTTCATTTAGCCTTCTGTAATCTATAACCATTCTGTATTTAACTGCCTGAAGCATCAGCCTTTTTGGAACAAGATGTACGGGAAAATTCCATGGGAGAAAGATTCCTGAATTACATTATCTAGAAGTTTATCGACCTGCTTGTTTATCTCTGTTACTTGTAAGGGGCTAGTCTGTAAGGTTTTGTGAATATAGGGTCCTCGTTTTAGTCCGAATGAAGTGTTTAACCTGATTACTAAAACTCAAAGGAATCTGTTCGCAATAAAATATATCCTTGTATTCCTCACATAGTTTACGAATGCTATGTCTTTCCTCTTCATTCATATGGTTTAGTCGTAACTTGTTTAAATTTTCAAGCAATAACTGGTCCGTTTCTAGATCAGAGTGATCTATAGAATTTACATACGATTTATCATCCACACATTCACAAATTTCAAAAGGTTTCTTAATAGATAGTTCCATTTGTTGATCTAACGTATTTTGTATAATTGTAGTGGTCCATTCTCACATTTTACCAATGCAGAAGGCGTGCGCACTCCATCACAGAATCGGGTATAATTTAATATTCCTTCGCCATAAAACATGTTAGCAGGTAATTTTGCTCTAACTTCAGAACGAGGTGGAAGTATTACAACATATTCTAAGCTATTGTGTATTATCGGTATTCTAGAAGAATTTGTAGTAAGTACTTGTTTCTTTAAATCTATTACAGCTTCCAACTGCTTTAATAAATCATTCCCAATTAACCCATCTTAACGTGAATCGACATTATAAAGATAAAATTTATGTTCGTCATTACTTTGAAATATAGAAAATAGTGGAATTTTAATTACCTGATTGTGTTCGCTAGATGCATGAGTGCTTATTTGTTATATAATTACGGTAGTATTGATTTGCTTTATCGGGGCTTATAAAAGAACGGGTGCTTCATGTGTCTATCATAAAATTAGCATCCATTTCCGGTATATATATGTATGGTAATTTTAGATTTAAGTCGCAATTCAATTCTATTATTTCGGGTGGTTTTCGAAGGCTTTTACTTGAAAATTTTCAGTCTGTGCCGACATGTCATTATCCTCTGAATCATTGTTTTCGTCGGCCTCTATTATAGCATTTTCTTGTATGGGTTCATCTTCATAATAATTGTCGTATGATTCCTCATACATGTAATTTTGAGGAAATTCGTAGGGATAGTATGATGGATAAATTTCTAATTCGTTTAGGTGGAAACCTGGTTGAAAAGGCTTTGGAGGCAGTTCATAGAAACATCAGTATCATTAGAAACCGGCTTATTATGCACATTATTATTATTGGGATAATTAAATGCTGAGAGTTACCAAACTGTTGCGGTAACATTGGTTGCATGGGGCTATAGCCGGGGTCTAAATCAAAGTTTGGTCGGTATCCAAAATTAGGTCGGTATCCAAACTGAGGTGGGTGATATTGCTTAGGAAACTCATTTGCTGTTGAGGCTTATTTTGTGGTAACGGAATCCTCATTTGTCTACTATTGGGAATGCCAAACTTAAATTGAGGTGGTGTTCGAAATTCTGCCTAGGGGGTTGGTTTTGCTAACATTGGTCAGGATTTACCTGTAGGCTGTATTGGTTGCGAACTTAAACGATGGTTGTTGCACTAGTGTACTACTAGATTGTGGCTTAGACGTATGGCTAGACTGTAACATTTACTACGCATCTGATATTGGTCATAGAAGTTTACTTTCTAGAACTATACTTGTGCTTCTTCTAGTGTACTGTGTTTTCAACCTAACAATGCGCACCATATTTTCGGATAAATTATATAAGAATACCTGCAGAGCGGTATTATAAATAATAGTTTTACTTATTTTTAAGTTTTATCACCAATTTGATTAACCTTCGATAATAGCACTGATTTAACGGATTGTATATACCACAAAAATCTGTATAATTTTCATTTTGGTGTTTCTTTAAAGTTTCTAATTCTATGGCTAAACATTCTTCGCTATGGGTCGCCGAAGTGAGTTAAAACAATTTTGAATTCGCCCACGTCTCTATATCTCCCGTTCACTGATAAGCGACGCAGCCTCGCCCGTAAGACGACTAGTAATGATTTGCATTATATATTCATTTTGCACATCGGATGATTTAAAGTTATTTATTATATATTCACATTTACGCAAAAATAAATTTAAATGACGCTTATCGCCGCTAAATGTTGGTATTATTTTAGTTAATTCATTAGGATAAGTTTAATTTCCGACATTTTTAATAATTTATTCACTGGTTCTACACAAAAATAAAAAATAAAATAAAATATTTATTATAACTCTACCAGTTCCACAAATGTTGTAAGGAAAATTCGAGTATAAGTACTAATCTATTATGTATTAACGTGTCGAGTAATCTTTAAATTAACCAACACATGTTACACAATAAGAACTTAATATAATGTATAATACTTAATATAATATACTCTATAAATTTTATTGAGTGATATGGGACTTATTATTTATTTATTTATTTATTATATATTTATACAAGAAATACATCATACATTTAAGGACGATTAGTTTGCATAGCAAATATAAGAGGGTAGTTTTTATTTTTATAATTCTACTATTAACTACTGCATACTAAATACCAACTAACTTATTTCTTATCATTTACTAGTCTAATATATTTTTTTATATTTATTACACATACATTTACTGTTTATCGCATCTATAAAAATTCAATTTCTTAAATTATAATACTTTGTCAGTTAAGAATGACTTTAATTTTTTATAAAAGACTTAGTAAGTTGTCTATATTTTTGAGGTTATTTGGAACATTATGTAATGCATTACAATTAATTTAATATTGTTTTAATTTTTATTTAAGCATTTATTACAATAAAAGGCATACCTCAAACCTCGAAACTAAATTGTACAACCAGTGCGTGTTGCTGTGATGACATACGGAACTGAGACGCAGTCCTTCACTGCCACGTATGAGGAAGCTCAAGGTCGCTCAGAAGAGTTGATGGAGAGGGCTATGTTTCGGGGTTTCTCTGCGTGATAAACTTAGAAATGAGGATATCCGCAGTAGAACCAGAGTAACCGACATAGCCTCCAAAGGATTAGTAAGCTGAAGTGGCAATGGGCCGGCCATATAGCTCGAAGAACCGACAACCGATGGGGAAGAAAGGTTCTCGAGTGGCAGCCCTGTACCGGCAGGCGGTGTCCCCCACTAGATGGGGGTGACGACCTGGTAAGACATGCAGGAAGTCATGGATGCAGGTGGCTCGGGACCGCTGGCATTCCGTGGGGAGGCCTATGTTCAGCAGTGGACTTGTGAAGGGCTGTAATGAATGAATGAATGAAAAATATTTATTACACTTAATACTTTATAAAATTTACGTAAGATTAGTATTTGAAACCCAAATAACAGTCAAATGGAAAATGTCTAATTCCAAGTTTACTAAGGGATATGAAGGAGGTGAAGAGTCACTCACCAGCCCACAGTGCCCATCATCAGCTTCACGGCCTTATTCTCGACGAATTTGTTTTGGTTCGCTGGATCACCACGCCGCTGTATGGATCGACCGCCGATGCGCGAAAATGAGTAAAATTGTATACGCGATATTCACGAACGGTGCACAGCTTTTCCGGTGATCCTACCGGCTGCGCCAGTCAAGTTTTTTGATGAGCTTTTAAAACTAAATACAAACTACTTGTTCACAGAGAGATGTGAATTTATTCTACCCATTGTCTTTTACAATTCTTAATCCTATGCTTACAGACTACTTAAATTACTACATACTCAGCGTTTATGTATTTATGCTGATGGACGCTTTATATGTATTATGGGTGGTGCTGGTGTAACCATAACTAGGTTGTACATTGAGTTGGCAATTATTATTTTCAAAAATGACAGGGATGAAATATCACTAACTTAATGACTTGGGCTGCTCCTGAGAAAATCCGATAGCTGATTTTGGCCCGACCGGCGATTCAAACCTGGGACCTTATGATCAACAGTCACGCTAACGATCTCTAGAATCTAGAACAACGAGGTTATGAAGGTAAAATATAGTACATAACACGAATATAAGGTAGTAGTTTAGGAAAGTAAGCGGTGATTACCTTAGTAATATCTGGGAGTGTTATTTTACAATTTTGTAGCTTTATTAATAATTTTTTTACTGTACAATACGACAAATATGTCACTTTTTATAAATTTGTAGGATTGTAACATTTATTAGATAGGATCCTGGAGAAGCTAATATAGGCTTATAAAAAAATTACTTTAATAAAAAGTAAGTTTATTTAAAAATTTTTCTTTCAATTTCATATTATAAAGTCAGCGCTAAGATATAGTTTGACAAATAATGTGAAATTATTTTATTCTTTATTTAAAGTTAATTTTTAACCCTTTTGAGTGGACCAAGGAATAGCACAATCCTAATGTTGTCTAAATAGTTACATTAAAACTTCATCCTTATTTTGGCACCCCTAAGGTGGATTTTTCTCAAGTTTATTGGGATGACCTCGGAACTGTAAACTTATTCTATTAAAAAAGAATTATAAAAATCGGTTCCCAATTGCAGAAGATATTGTGTAACATATATATGTATATATAAAAAATATAGAGTCGAATTGTAAACCTCATCCTTTATTTAAAGAAGACTAAAAATTATATTATTTTAAGATACCACATGAAACCACATGGGGCCAAGAAATACGAATAACTTTGAAAGAAAACAACAACAGAAACAGAAACAGAAACAGAAACAGAAACTATTTTATTCAATATAGATTATAAATAATACTTATTGAAAGTCACTAAAAACAAAAACGTATTACGAGTACTTTTCAGAAATTAGTATTATGCGTGACACGTATAACTTGTTTATTGAATAACGAGGACGCCGGCTTAGTACAGAAGTGCGTGGATGTTTGTCAAGAATGCTCCTCTTTTGCTTTGTTATGGTTGAGACCGGCCTAAGTGTGCTCTTACGTTGGATCCTAGTTATCAAAACACTTGGAAATAGAGAGTTGTTCTTTATTTATGTAATATAATATAAGAGCGTTGATAAAATTAAGAATAAGTTAAAGTTAAAAAAATAATGTAACTGTAACGCAACGTACAAAAAGGAGGACTGTGCCCAGAATTGGTCTGGGCACAAAACTCCTCACTAGTGAGAGACCATCCCATTTGTGAGAGATTTAAAAGGAAATGTTTGTCGCACCGCTGTAAAGGAACGTTTATATCTACAGACACAGTGCGTTACAGACAAGTGTCGTGGCAGACACCCACAGACACTGTTTATTTACATCTAGCGCCATAAGTGTGTCGTGTCAGACATCGACAGACACCGTCGTGGAGCGTCAGACGCGACCGCTCTCACTGGCAGTTATTAAATAGCTTTAGTAGGAAAGCACGTTTATTTTTGCAGAAAATGTTCAAACACTTCTCTGTGGAAGATTTAGTAATAATTGCATTGTTACTAGAAGAAGAAGACCGGGATAAAACTAAAAGAGCAAAACGCATGGCCGTTCATCCTATGCTCAAGAAGAGAAAATTAGAAGGAGAATATTGGACACCAAAAGAACTTATTGACGATGAAGAAAATTTTTCTTATATTTTCGTATGAGTCGGTTTCAGTTTGATATTTTACTAAAGAAAATAGAACTGCTGATAACCAAACAAGATACAGTTTTCAAGGAAGCCTTGTCACCAAAAAGAAAACTAGCAGTATGTCTCAGGTAAGATTTATTAGAGATTTTTTTGTATCATAGTGGAATCATTCATTAATATTATTCTAAGCGCTCATATGTCAGTTCCTCTGTATCTGGTGAAAATATCCTTGGGAGAAGTCCTATTGTATCTGGCATAGGAGTATTTTCTGCATAGTTCGAGTTATACGATGATGGTGTGGATACCATAGAATTACTTGTGGATGGCCTGCTCAGAATATCTATTTCCATGCGAGACTATTTCAAATATCTTGGCTTTTTGCAATAGCCTTGTCTTTTATGGAAAAGATCGGGCAGTAGTTGTAATCCCAGCCATAAATTGTTCAATGTCATCCGGTGGAGTATTTTCTTACTGTCATTATATACTTCATTAGTACTGTGCTAGGTGTTTCTCAGTTCGTTTTGGGCTCGTTTAGTGCGCTTTGGCTGAGGTAGTTTTCAGTTGTAGCTGGTGATGGTGTAGTTAGCAATGTGCCAGCCATTTGTTGACGAACCTCAGGTGTAGATGGCGGTGTGTCAGTCGTTTGTTGCCCAACTTCAGGTGACTGAGCAATATTCTCTCTTCGTTGTTGTCGTCATCAAAAGCTGGTATTGTTGGAATTGGACATACAGTCGGTCTTTCTTTCATGTATGGTAACAAAAAGCATTTCATCTTCATTTCCATTTTTGTCAGGAATACTAGCCTGCCCACTTTTAGTATCTTTTTCTTTTAATAGAACGTCTGAAGGCATCTCGCAGCAATGCCCATGCTTTTTTACATTCTGTTCCTGAAATAAGGAACAAATTAATAATATTATAATGTTTTTCTTGCAGATTTAGCTACTCAGACCTTCGTTTCTATAGCATTTAGTTATAGACTAGGAGTAAGCACCGTGCACAAGATAGTGAAAAGAGGCTTGCAGTGCAATAATAGAACGGATGATGAAGGAAACAATGCCTCCCTACAAAAGAACAGTGGCTAAGAATCGCAGAGAGTTTTTGAATACGGAATTTTCCTAACTGTATCGGAGCCATTGACGGCAAGCATGTTGTAATAACTGCTCCGTCAACCCGGATCTCAGTTCTTTAACTATAAAAAACTTTTCAATCGTCTTGATGGCAATTGTGGACGCTGATTACAAGTTCATATGTGTCGATGTTGGTGCTTATGGGAAAACAGTGACGGAGGTATTTTTCAAATTCAAACATTGGAAAGTAATGTCAAACACATTTAACGTCCCGAAAGCAAATATTTACCTGGCACTGAAATTACAGCGCCACATGTTATCATAGGAGATGAGGCATTCCCTTAAGAACCTACCTAATGAGACCATATCCAAACCTCAACTATGTGACCAAAGAAAACACATTCAATGATAGACTATCCCGTGCAAGAAAAGTTGTCGAAAATGCATTCAGGATTTTAGCTCAAAAATTTCGTCTTATAACAGAAGAATACAACTTCATCCTGATAATGCTGACAAAGTTGTTATGACAACGTATCTTACATAATTATATATAAAACTGGTGATGTTCAGCATTTGAATAATGAAGAAAACACGTCATCACATTCTTTATCAAACCCATTTGGACAGGGCGGCAATTACTCAGGCTGCCGCATTCAATGTCAGAGAGAATTTTGCTAGGTTTTTCGATTCACGAGAAGGAGCGTTTAAGCTACTAATAGCTATCTTATTATTTAATATTAAAATAAAATATGTGCTACTTCATTCCTTTTTAAGTTTTATTCTATTTCGTTCCACGCCTGATCCTTTTTCTGATTGTCAATGTATTTTTATCAGTTAAATCAAAAAGGTATTTATATTCTTTACAATTTCTATAAGCTGTTCGTTATCCATGGCAAAAACACGTTAGCACAGTCCCGATGTTTTCACAATGCCCGACTTTTTTGTACAGACACGTACAGACATGAACCACGCAGACAAAATATTCTTTCCGCGAATACTGGCCGGGCACGGTCTGTATCTATCGGCGTTGCACAGCCAGCGTGTCACGATAGATATAAATACGTAACAACACTGTATGAAGAATATTATTTGGTCTGCCACGGCACGTGTCTGGCACGCTCCCATTCTGTGAGATTTAAAAAGACCTTAATACGTGTTGGCGACTTCACATGTCACGCGATGTTTTCCTTCACTGTCGAACACGTGATAAATCAATACTTAAAATTGCAATAAATAATTTCATTGGGGCTGGCTAGAATAGAAAGAACCTAGGATACATGCGTACTGTGAAATTTACGACAAAGGGCTTACTTTGCCTCTGAGTTGCCACGGCTCTGGACTTGGATAAAAATTACTATTGAACGACAATAAATATATAAACACTAGAAAAAAAAAAAAAACACAAAGTAAAGCAATTATATAAAAATAACATAAAACCTCTTTATGGTAACAACAGAGTGACAAGCGTTTTAAGAGTTGATCTGATGGTACGAGGCTTCAGCAAACAATGGCTACCTGTAAAACTTTAAACAAAGTAGTTCTAATATGTGACTACAACTAGATTTGATCTCTCTCATGTCTTCTAGCTTTTACCCTCTAAAAACCCTCCAAAGTGGCCACGCTTGGCAGGTGGGTTGGCAACCATGATTTTTTTTAGTTATTTATTGTAAAGACGCTGCTGCCCATGTCTTGGTTTGTTTCCTCTGTCGCCTCTTACAACACCCACGGGATGATATGCGGTAGTAGATATTATTCCACCGCCACTGCACGGTCAACAGGTCTGAAGAACATTATCTCTATATAAAAATCAATTGCTGTTCGTTAGTCTCGCTAAAACTCAAAAACGGCTCGACCGAATTAGATAAAAAAAAATTGTGTTTAATTGAATAGGTCCCTATACATTTAAGACTCACATTTGGAACCGGTAGGTGGCGCTGTTGTCGAGATCCAGAAATCACGAGCGATGATATGGGGAAGTGGGTATTCTTACACCGCTACTACACGTTGTAGACAACCTACCACTCTTTCTTAATTGCGTGCGCTCTCCCCGCATTAAAACTATCACCAAACTGGCGATAGTTAACCACTTAGATCTTATCGGTGAGTCATTGCTAAGTGTAGTAGAAGCGGTGATAGAATATATATAGATGCAATGAGGACCTGGTGAGATATGCGAAGTAGATGGATGTAGATGGCTCAGGACCATCTTTGTGGCATTCCGGAGGAGGCCTATGTTTAGCAGTGGACTTAAAGAACTCTAATGATGTGAGGCTCAGCCAGTGTTATAGAGTTAAAAGTACATTATTAGTACATTGTACATGCGCAATGCGAAACAAACGATTTTCCCGTACTTCTGAAAGCGAACATTGCAATCTGCTTCCATTTATGTACTTAAATAGTGCTTAGCAAAAGCCGTTTTGCAACTTTTCACTCATAGATAAAGTGTTGTTTTTGCAAACTTTTTAATTAATTTACTTTTCCGTAGCTTTTTATTATAATTCCTGTTCCGCTGTTCATAGGATAGGATAGTAGATAGAATTACTGCAATAATACCGGCAGCTACAAGGCTCTTAAAGTGCTCTTTTGTCATATACTTGTGACTAAGCTTGCTCAGATATTTTCAGTACTAGACCATTTTTTGAAAAAAGGATGACAAATGAACACACAGTCCACCTGAGGGTAAGTGGATGCTGTGACCTATAGACATCTACTACTCTATCTACTATCAACCCGATTAAGAATCAAAATGCAGATGCGTTGTCACTCACACAGGTCAAAGTCACAGGACAAAGATGGAATTCTTCGTTTCTAGTGAAAAGGATCTGCGATTCTCTACATCCACTATACAAGCACAACAACAAGCATTAAGCTGCTATTTATGCTGGTATTCTGTGACAGCGGGGTATTCTCCGTGAAGTACAAGCCGACCCATTTATTATACAACCATAATGTAATGTATGCAATAAGGAGTAGAGTCTCAGGGGTGATAAGTTGATGGGGTGAGATGATATTTAAATTGCTATTGGTGTTAACGCTTAACTCAAAATTTTAACGATCAATTAAAAATGAAACTCTATTAGGTCCAACGTGGGCAAATTTTCGTAGTACAATTTTAATTTAACCCATAAAATAAAGAATATTTTAAAATGTTTTCAAGTTAATTGGGGTATCGTAAATTTATCAGTAAATATAATTATTGAGTTGTTATTAATGTTACAGAATAATGAATTTCATAAATTTAAAAATTTTAGTGCATTTAAATGCAAATTATTAACGTTAAACCAATTTACTAATTTAGATAAAGCATTATTTATTGGTAACGAGGCATTCCATCTGAATCCTCAGAGGTGACAATCAGGAGGGTTAATCTATACATCTATACATACAAATAAATAAAATTGAGGTGTCTATTTGTGATGTTAAAAATAACAGCGTATTACTAAATCCATATGAAAGTATGGACGGTACTAATAACAAAAAACAATTTCAAATTTTGTCTGTCTGTCTGTCAGTTTGTTCGGCTAACCTCAAACAGCTGGACCAATTTTGACAGGACTTTCACTGGCAGATATCTGATCTTATAAGGTGTAACCAATATACTTTTATTTTAGAAAAGAATTAGAGTTCCATGCAAAAAAAAATTGAAACCCATGAAATCGTATTCAATTCCACACAGGCGAAGTCACGGGGTACAGCTAGTAAATGATAAATGTAGGTGTGTAGCATACAACATTCCCTTATCATTAGGTAGACACAGTATTGGGAAAAATTTATTTTATTCATTTTATTCATCGCTTGTGAAACCGAATTGATTTTTATGAAGTTAATTATTTACATTAAAAAACACATTTTGATCAAGAATATTTTTTGTCTAAAACTGGTCTTAAATTGGCGAGGTCTAATGTGCTACCAGATTTAAATAAAGGTATTACTATGCTTCATTTAATCAGGAAACACACCATATTCGATATAAGTATTAAAAATAATAGCTAGTTGAAGCGCGATTTTATCTATTATAGACGCAATAACTTTAAAAAACTGCAGTTTTCTTAATATAAATAGTTTTAAAATATTTTACAATGTCTTTTGATGATATTTTATAAAATGTAAAATTCTTTGTATACGCATTTACATTTTGTTTAAATAATGATTGGGCGACAGGAGGAGAATAATTCAGTGACTTAGTGGTTAAAATCGGAATATCAGTAAAATGTTTCCCAAAAAACAATGCAACATACTGATCTGATTCAGTTAATTTGTTGTTAAAACTTAACCGGTAGTTTAATTGCGAGTTGACCTTACCAATTTCACTATTAATTATACTCCATGTCATTTTAATTTTAGAAGCCGTCTTATTTTGTTGCTCAAATGCACAGACTTGTCTGTAGACACCTCTTTAAATATTTTGAATATTTTTACATATTCCTAAATTGACACTAGGATTATATGCCCTTTCATGGTAAAGATCATATAATCCTTGTCTGCTCTTATGGACTCTTACTGTCGCCCATTCATTGAATGCCTTCCTACTGTTCAAGGAGATTGTTTTAGAAGTAAAAATATTATCAAATTCGTTGCAAATAAGCTTAAACAATGTTCCATACAAAAAATTTGGATCATTTTGGTATGAAAGTGATGGAAGTTTCTTCACTATGTTACCTAAACTTCTCCAAGCGACGTGCATTTACAGGAACAAACACAATTTTCTCATCTACTTGCTTTGTGAACATAAGGTAACGAAACTAACTGTTCACAGTGATCAGAACTCAATGTTTGAATTATACATTTATGCAACTTAACATTTGTAAAAATGTTATCTATACATGTTACTAAATTCAGTATTACGCGTTGGCTCTAAAAATAAATTTAAAGGCCATATGATTTAAACAATGATCTAAATTTAATATTGGTGGAGGAAGCTTCTAGGAGATTGATATTAAAGTCTCCACATATTACAACAGATTCTGTTTATTAAACAACAAAACTTCCTCCATAATTTTTCCAAAAGTATTGTATATAGAACATGAGGGTCTGTAGACGCTCACAACAATGAGGTGCTCAAACTCAACACATGCCATTTCTACAGTTCGCTCAACTGAGAGGCTCACAATATCTTTACGTTCTTTACATTATAATAATTTACTAGCTAATATAAAGAAGCCACCTCTTAAAACCGTTTCTCTATTGAACGAACTGACCACATGGTGATTACTGAAGTTAAACATTAAGTTATAAGCTTTTAACCCACGTTCATTAATACATAAAATATGAATGTTGTTGCTATTTAAGAACAATTCAATTTCTAGCTCTTTACCTTTCAACCTTATATTTTCTGATGCACCAGGTGTAAACAATTTTTGTTATAACTTTGTGGAGTCATACATTTAAGGATTTGTAAGCTATATTGCTAGAGATTATCTCTATTCTCATTTTCTAATTTAAATTACTTCAACTGATTCAAAATTACATATTAAGTCATTAAACTGCAATAGGAGCAGATGTCTGTGTAGCCAAGTCCTTGGCTGAGTTAATATATAAACGATAAGATTGCTATCTGTCTTAAATTATATTTGGATAGGTAATGCCTATCTCTAGTCAAAAATTTTGACTGAAAAGTTGAAGAGCACCTCCCGCCCTCCCTCAATTGCGTGCAATATCCCCGTCACCACTAATCCCAGCACCACTACTCCCACCACCACTACATTTGGAAAGACACACCTCCGACGATAATACGACAAGTGTTTGCTTCTACACGAGGCATTTTCAGGTGTAGTAGACTCTGCGGTGGCTGACTGCTAAAACAGCCTTTGCCAACTTTAAAATAATGGATTTCCGCAAAGTAACGCCTGATTCTATTAATTATTTTATCAAATGTAAAAGCCAACTTCAAAGAATTAAAATAATAAAATTACGGTGCTAAAATATTACAAAGTTTAGAAGATAAATGATATCGACTTCAGAATGTGAGATTATTTTTTTTAGTTCCTTGAAGTCGACTTTTACTTTTTATTAAAAATAATTTTATTATTCTTTTGAGTGTTCTAAGAAATATCACAATAATTATCACAATAATAAGTTCAAATGCTGAATACCTTATTTTGCCACACTTATGGGTAAAACTTTTTCTTCAAATTTATAAAAAACCACCACTGAAATAAATTGATGAAGATATCGCGTTATATACGTCTAAAAAACGTACAGTCGAATTGTTAACCGGAATAAAAATAAAACTTACAGTCAAATTAGTAATCTCCTCCTTTTTCTGAAGTTGGCTAAAATAAAAAGTTTGAGTAAATAAGAAACACATATCCACATTTCCTCGATTGACATCGTATTTTACGCCGACGAATGAATAAGCACCCAACGATTTCTCTCTGTCAGTGATAGCTTGTGATTTATGTTTACGAAGCCTTGTAGTTGTTTGATAGCTATTGCGGCTTTTCTTTTCGGCTTTTCATTATTTTCTATGACCTTTTGGTCTATATATGGAATCTCATAGACATAAACTGTTCTCTTTATTTTATTTAATGTTTCGTATGGTGAGTGTAGAGTACTGGAGACCTTTTTTCTGAAACGATGCGTTCTATCTCGTCCTCAGTGTTGACAATGCATTACATTTTAATTCTTAATCGAGGGTAAATGCAGATATTTATGAGTCACATCATCCACTTACCATCAGGTGAATCGTGTTCGTTTGCCCTTAATCTATCAAATAAAATATCACGCTATGCAAGTAGGCAGGTGATATTTTTATATATATATTGAGATACCTTTAATGAACTTCAAAGAAATACGTCTACAGATCCGTTGTCACCTCCGAGGCCAAAGATGAAACCTGTATATACCCTGGCATTCTTATGCCTTCAACAGAACGCAGTAGTAGGTACACTGTTACGTGTTAAAAATAGGTTACACGTGTTATACTCAGAGAAAAACAGAGAGCCAGCTTTAATGAAAGAAATGTGGTAACGGCCGTTGCGTCACCATTACAAGAGACAGTGTTCAAGAGGCTTATATTAATTTAAACACATGTCTATAATAAAGGATCCATTAATGTTGCGGTCTCTATAAACTCTTGTGTAATTTCAACAGTCACTGAGTTTATTTTGAGGCGGAGAGAGTTTTCCGACTTCGTTTCCACAGCATTATTTGCAATGCGCGGTTTTTATTTATCTCTTCGTCCGTAAAATTTTGCATTATCATTGCTGTTTATTTATTTAACGTTGAATGGATATTTTTAAACTTTCAAAAAACTTTATTAAATTGATTCTTGGAATTTTATTAATTCGTTTGTATTAAACTTCAAAAATGTCTCGCAAAGAGGTTCGCTTTTCGAATTTTGTTGTATGTACGAGTATGTTATGCGATATATTCGTCAATTGTGCACCGATTTTAATGATTCTTATTTTATTAAATATTTCTTCATGCTGATGGTTTCTATTTCGCCGCCACTACGCGGCAGGATTTATATATAGACATAAATATATAAAGATATAAAGAGATTTACACACACATGAGACATTACAATTAAAGAAAAAAATATTTATTAAAAAATGAAACAGAAAAAGTACATATTATATGTATGTAAACACACCATATACACATACACACATTAAAAACTATAATATCGCGTGCCCTGATGAAGTGGTGGAAGGGACCGTCTTAGCATAAGCCGCGAGCTTGCACCGTATATTATGTGCAATTTATTCGAATGTGTAAATATTATGCAAAAATCGCTTTTAATGTAAAGTCCACTGAAAATTTCGTGTAAGCTTGTTACAAACAAACATAACCGTATAAAAACTTATTGTACCAACTAAGATGAGTGATACAAAGCTTTGATGTCAAAGTTCCATGCATTCGAACCTTCAGTTTTTAATGTAACTGTTTAGACGATATTGTAGTTGTGCCCTTGAGCTACTGATATTTCTTCGTTATTACAGCCTATCAAAAGTTCACTGCCCATCTTGTATGTTTCCCTTTGTCGCATCTTATGACACTTACGGGACAATATTCCTTAGTTCACTCAAAAGAGTCAAAAAATTAAACTTATAATAAAAAATAATAACAAACTTTAAAGAAGTTTAGTTTTTTACAATAAAATCTTCCACATAATAGATTTTGAAGTCAGGAGCTTAACTCTTCGATGCATATGATTTAAATGATATTTTTAAATTAATAGGCTATACTCAAAGTTGGTTCCATTTAAATTTGATGAAGATCTTAAATATTTATTATTTAGATGACGCTGGTTCCCGTCGCTGATGAGTGTTTTACATCTGGAGCAATAAAGTCACAGTAAGGAAGAAAGGTTCTCGAGATGCAGACTCATACCATTAAGCAAAGTGCAGGGCAGCCTCTCACTAGAAAAAGTAATAACCTGACAAGATACGCATGAAGTTGATAGATGTATATGGCTTAGGACTGTGATATTTTTTTGGCATTCCTTGGGGAAACTTATATTCAGCACTTGTGAAGGGCTGTAATGATGGTGACGATGATGGCTAAATAATAAAAACAATAGGAAATATTAACTACATTTTTTTACCACAGTTTTATTCCACGTAAAAGACTTATTCTAGATAGTAGAGAGAACAACGTTATTTAATCCAGTTTTCGTGTAAATTCCACGCCAGAGAGCCTGAGGTTGAAAATTAAAACTCCATCCGGAAGCTCGACGGGCTACGAATCGACACTTTACGCGTTTAAATTTTATATATTGTATATACCTTTAAATCTTTTCATTTAAATATACTAAATATAATATCGAATAGTTTTTTTTATGAAAGGGTAGGCAAGTGGGCATATGGCTTACCTGATGGTAAGTGATCACCATCGCCCATACTCTGAAACATCAGAGGAATTACAGGTGGGTAGCCTTTGAGAAAGGAGTAGTCTCTTTTATTGAAGGTCTTAAAATCGTATCGGTCACGAAAACCAGTAAATTATACAGTGTGGTCGTGCGTGGCAGAAACCGCACGGTCGTAGAGCGCCAACTATCGATATGATAAGGATGGAATTTCAAGTTCTGTCGCAGTGTACGATGGTGAAATACAGCAGCTGAAATTAATCTCAACAATTCCTCTGAACACTTCCCGTGATATACGATATAAGATTCACAGAGATGCAACGTCGCTTCACAAGGCCAGTGGATCAAGCCAATTGAAAAGAACTTAGTCATTGATCGCTCTTCGTTGAATGTGGTCAATTGCAAGGAGCTGATAATAGGCCCGGCCCACTGATGAGAAATTATTCCATACGAGGAGAACCTGCGCTTTGTAAAGCTACAAGCGGTAAGCCGGCATGACAACACCAAGCTGTTTAGATGACAGTATAAATTTCTTAGTGTACTGTAGGCCTCTCGAAATGTCGACGTCAAGGATTTCGATGCTGGCTGAGGGCAGCAAGAGGAAAGCCCTGAAATGCAAGAGATGCGACAAATATGTTCTTTTAGGGTTAACGTGCAAACCTGTATCTTTTGAATGTTAAATATCATAAATTGTAACAATATTTCTTGGAACGAATTTGTACTAGCGTTTTTATGACCGTCGAAAAATATATGAGAAAGTTCTATACGAAATAATCGTATCGACTGCCTCAAAATAATACGACGTTGCGCGTATCAGCGTTTAAAATTATTTAATCGATCTATTCGGTGCACTAATCAATAATATGAATACTGAATAAGTAGTAGTATTTATTTAAATTGTGTACTCCTTATATTATATTCAGTCACATCATGACAAATCATGTCAAAATAAAAGCAGCTTTCAAATTAATATTTAACTACTAGCTAACAGCTGGTAAATAAATTCGTCGATAGGATACGCGCGCCTCCTACTGTGAGTTAATTGTACTATGCCTTTATAGGCATAGTACACTTCTAAACTACTGCACAAGTGCAAGCAATAAGTTGACAAAGTTTAAGCGCAATCTAATGAAGGGTATGGCAGCATAAAATACGAAAAAACAAATATTAATTTTATAAATTAGATTTTTGACGATGACATTTTAAAAATTGTTTAAGCTGGTGTCCTCTGCCCATCCATTACAGCAAATCTACTGCTGAACAAGGTTTCCATTGCCTCATAGATTTAGATAGAGATTTTGTCATGATATTTGCCACGCTTGGCAGGCGCGTGAAACCGCAGCTTTGTATTATTTTGAGTTGTTATCAGGAAGATGCTGCTGTTCATTTCCTGTTTCAGTTCAGTGTCACCTCTAACTACATTCACGGGATGATATGGGGTAGTGGATATTACAAAGCCACTACAGTGGCTGATTCTATCAAACCAAACGCTGCAGGCGAACGTCTGAAGATCGTGGTCTTGTTTTAAACGCTTAGAAATGACGCTTGCAGTGCAAAAATCCCGAGCGGGATATTAACGTGGCCCAGGCGTGACGTTTCAAAGCCAATAGTTACCACTCCTGACTTGCAGAGCCACTCGTCTGTAAAAGCTCTGTTGTGCTCAAACTTTCTTTAATTGCGCAGATATTCGTTTAATCCTGAGAATGAACAAGTGTCGTTATGTCTGCACTAGTGATTACGGTACACTTAAATTGCGAGAACTTGGAAACTTTTCTTTCACAAAGACTTCAATTTAAAAGTAATTAGATGAAAATTTATCATTTTGAATGCTTTAAAGGCGAGCTTGTTAAGGGAATGAGTTATTTATTCATTTGTTTGTGTTTTTTTTTAAATTAATTATCTTATTGCGTGTTATATGTTGTACATATAGGTGTGTTAGACGGTGGTTATTGAAGCTATAATAACATTAGTCATTTATTTCAGCCTTTTTTCACCCATTTCAAATATAATTAAATGGAAAAAGAAAATATAATTATAACGATACAAGGTTTACATGGAAAAATAAATATTTTCTTTCTTTCTTCTTCTTCTTTATGAGCACATTAAAACTCGTGGTAAAGCCTTATTGAAGATGCAATATGGAAAGCAGCTAGAATGAATCCGATAGACCAGGACGGTCCAAGCTGACTCAGAATACTTTTGTATGGTGTGAAGAGAACCACCAGGCATTCGCGTGATGAACATTTTTTATAAGAATCGAGTGACAATGTATCTACAGTTACAGCGGTAAGTGGCTACTGCAGCCCATGAAGACCTGCAGACAACTTCGAACGAAGAAAGATGCAGATGCGTTATCACCTCTGAGAACTTAGATGGAATACATCACATCCTGTAATTATAATGGCTTTCTATACCCTTCAGACCTGAACACAGCAGTGCAAGCACTGATATTTTCCGGAAGAAACAAGTAAGAGGGTATTACCTACCTGGGAGGCAGGCAGAAAAGGAGTTGGCTCACCTAGTAAAGTCATATATAATAATAATAATTGCAAGAATATGGTTGTACAATGTTGTTTGAGTATGGTTCTACATATTCTACCTTAGTGGTGTGCAAATATTAGTGGTCAAGTAACCTATACAGCAATACTTTTCGAATTTAACATCATGTTATAAATTATTTAATATTATTCAGTTGATTTGATAATTAATTGATTATGTTACAGTCTCAGAAAAATGCCAATAAGATTTATAAGTAAGTATTATTATATCAACTAAGATTATTATTATAGTTCAATGTCAAATATTAATATTCTTTTACAATGTCTTGAATATATGTCAAATATTAATTTTTTTTTACGTGGTAGAGCCACGCTGCAACTATATTATAGTTGGCACGAATGGATCAGCTCGACCGGGGTAGGACCACGCTCTCACAGAATACCATCGTAAAATAGCTAAATGCTGCTGTGTTTCGTATGGTGAGTGTAGAGAACCGGAGACCCTTCTTACTGGAAAGAGGCATTCCATCTTAATCCTCAGGGGTGACAACGCATGTGCATTTTAATTCTTAATTGAGGATAAATGTACATGTCTATGGGCCCAGTACTTACCATCAGGTGGACTGTGTGCTCGTTTGTCACCTATGCTATATAAAAAATTCTAATGCCCATATATAATGTTAATTATAAATGTTAAATATCCAATTGTCATTAATTTATTTCTATATTACTAATTAAATTAGTCTAATTTTATATAAAATAATATCAAAACATTATTTCTTGAAAAATTGGAAGGTGACGTGTAATTAATTATATTCTAAAAATATCATTCATTATTACTCGTATGTAGGTCATTATCGTTTAAGAACTCTACAGAATAATAACATTTAGTGAGTAACAATGCCAAAACAGATTACATAAATGACAATAAACTTTAAGTTTTAAATTATCAGGTTATTTATTATAAATTTTATTGAAATTGCAGATGCATTCTTTCTTGTAACTTTCAGATGATTTGCTGGTACATATAACATATTTTATATCCACTTACTTTCACTTATTTCACATTTACCTTGAAATAAATGGGATGTATGAACAAACATACATTTCAAATATGTATAATCAAGGCAAAGGCAGGATCTTTTAATTTTGAACAAAGGTTTGTAACTCACTAAGGGCCAACACCACAAAGAGCTCCTATGAAGCGTTTTGTGCTTAAAATGATTTATCGAAATCCACAATACCCCAGAGTATAACAAACACCATATCGTAGTTTGTATAAAAGGGTTATTATAATATTAAGAAATTTATGGAATACCCCAGGTGTAACAAAACACTTTTTGTTTTGTGTAGTTAATTGTGTAACATAATGATTATTTATTGTACTTTATTTATAAAAAGTGCTGGGTTTCTTGCTGGTTAGGACTTGAAGTGGTAATTAAACAAAATAGTGACTTTCAATAATTATTATTTATAATCTATATTGAATAAAAAGGTTCTGTTTCTGTAGTATGGATGAGATGTATCCATGATATGCCATCAGCGCAGCTTTTCTGATACAATATCTCTCAGTCTATGCAATAAAAACGAAACGATCTATTTTAGGACATAGGCTTTCTATATGGGCTTCCAACTACAAAATTTATCAAAGAAAGGTTGTGGAAGCGGTTTCTTCAATTATCAGTAGTTATAATTGAGTTCAATGTTATTTGAAATGTTTTTGAGGGTTTTATATTCAATAAATTTAGTCTTACTTCTAGTCTAAATTATTTATATTCATCCACTGTATGACCTCATTTAGAGCACCATTAGCTGTGATTTCAAGTGCAGATCTGTTATTACCTTTAATTATAAAGTAGTATCAGCGAATAAAAAATAATAATAAATGTGTATCAATCAATATTTATTTTCTATCATATAGTTGGCTGTGGAAGGAAAAGCCGGGCATGGTGTTTATTCTTAAATAATATAACTATTTATATATTATATATTTTATTTAAAAGAGGTTTATCATGAAATTTCCTTATTTTTACTGCAATACGGCTCGTAAAAACAAGTGTTTTTAAATATAGTAAACTGGACTAAGAATAAAGAAATCTAATGCCGATTAGTTGTCCATTTTAGCCAAATTCAAAAAAGGAGGTTCCCAATTTGGCTGTAAGTAAAAACATAGTCTTTTGTATGTGATATCTTTTTAATTGTGTAGATATCAGCCATTCTGGAGATTACACTGGACAGACAGAGAGACAGACAAAAATTAAAAAAATGGTTTTTAAGGTTTTATTAACGTGCTAATAACCCCCTGAGCTTAAAAGAAGCCATTTATTTTAATATTAAAGATATTTCAATTTTATTTATATGACATGCAAGTAAATAGTTTTCGCTTTTGAATTAAACATGAAAACGTACTTGGATGACCCACCCATAAGATTTATTGAGTGAATTATTTTACATGTTTTATAGCTTGACGTATGCACGACGGCGAGTATGTATGTATAAATATAATGGATTTTGCCTCAGGGCTCAATTCTCGGCCCTTTCTGTTTTCTATATATTAATGACTTACCTTACATAGTAGGAATAACCATGATATAGTATTTTTTTTTTTTATAGAATAAGGGTGAAAACAGTACACATTCCACCTGATGGTAAGTGGATGATGTGGTCCCTAGAAATTTACATCATTCTTCGATTCAGAATCAAATTGCAGATGCATTGCCACCCCTGAAGACTTATGGAATGCCTTATTTCCAGTAAAAGGGTCTCCGTTTCTCTACTCACCATACGAAACACAGCAGCACTGAGCTGCTATTTTACTAGTATCTTGTGAGAGCGTGGACCTTCCCCGGTCGAGCCGACCATTCGTTCTACAACCATAATATATGCAGCATGGCTCTACCACGTAAACTGCTGATTAATTATCTAATTAAAACAACAATTATACTAAAATTTTAAAGTTTAACGTTAATAATTTGCATTTAAATGGCACTAAAATTAAATGTATGAAATTCATAACTCAAATGTTAAACATCTAAATACCAATGTAATTTTAAATGGGAGGTTGAGTCATGTCGATATCACCATTTTCGTGGATCTAGCAATCTATGATTTAAAACCTAAAGAGTTGCTTAGACTAAAATGTAAGTAAACTAATATATTAACTTTGACAAAAATAAGTAGTTTTAGAAATTACAATTCAAAGTTTTACAAAAATAAGTGATATTCATTCTGTAAATACTAGGAACAGACACAAGCTAGTAGTATCAGTTACTCGATTCCACCGATTCAGTAATCCATTCTTGGGGCGATGTATACGCTACAATAAAATCCCAGAAATATTACAAATTTGACCTGCTAAAATTTCAAAAACTTTATTAAACTAAGTTTGTATAAAAGGTTATTATAATATTAAGGAATTTGTGGATGATAATAAAATTCTAATTTGTTTTGTGTTGTTAAATATGTAACATACATGAATGTAAACTGTTATTTTTTTTAAAGTACCGCTGGGTTTCTTGCTGGTTTTACCCGGGACAGAGGTTTTTTCCGAACCAGTGGTATTTTAACAAATGAGTGACTTTCAGTAAGTATTATTTATAACCTATATTGAATAAAAAAGTTTCTGATTCTGTTTCTGTTGCAATTCATTTCTCTTTAAAAGGAAATGATCCATATCAGTAAATAATTATATTACACGTGGCAGAGTCACGCTGCAGCTTTATGATGGTTGTAGCACGAATGGGTTGGCACGACTGGGGAAGGATCACGCACTTACAGAATACCATCGTAAAATAGCAGCTTAATACTACTGTGTTTCGTATAGTGAATGTTGAAAACTGGATACCCTTTTTACTGGAAACGAGGCGTTCCATCTTAGTCCTCGAGGGTGACAACGTATCTGCATTTTGACTGTGGACTGTGTGTTTGTTTGTCACCCTATTTCTATTAAAAAAAAACACTCATAGAGAACCAACGTCCTGATCAAGTCTATATGTGATATAGATACAACACACATTTTGATACGAAATAATAACCAAAATATTAATTGGCAGCATACTCGCTCACAGAATTTTTGGCCTGTCATCTGTATTTCTCAGAGAATAACAGAGCAAAATTGATGAAGCTGTGTTTCATATGGCAAGTGTTGAGAATGGGAGAATTTTTTTACTGGTAACGAGGCACTCTATATCATCCCTCAGGGATGACAACGCACCTAATTTTCGATTCTTAATCGAGAATAGATGTATGTGTCTATGGACCACAGCATTCACTTACAATCAAGTTAACTTCTTTATAGAATTAATTTAAAATCATTTTTATAGAACTTTGTGCTCGTTTGTCACCCTTATCTTGTAAAAATAAAATATACAGTCCATTAATCTCTCTCGACCCGTCGTCTTCAAATATAATGTTATACATTTTCAATGCGCATATTTACGTTTTACTATAGCTTTATATGCTGTAGATTTAATCCATCTTCAAAACACGAATGAGTCAGCTCCGTTAGAGACTCCTCTTCATTTATCACTTGTGATTGAAGCCTGACCTTAACGTGAATGTGCTCTCCTGCTCGAGTTAGAATAAAAACTTGTCATGTGTTTTAAAGTTAAAAAATATATGTTATTGACCAATGAACATATGACACCGGCCGGTTAACATATGTTTTATTCTGCTCGTAATAATTGATCTTAATTAGTTGTTTAAAGTTGACGTTTAGTGTTAAAACGATATTACCCTTTTGCTTTTAAAACAAGCTCACTAGTGGTACAATCAAAATCAAAATCTGTGAAATATTTCCCATGTTATAAATGAAAATATTTCAAAAATTTGAATAACTGCTGTGTTCTTACGCGTAACTTGGTCGCCATTGAAGTGAGTCATCGTATCTACGACCGGCGTTCACGCAGCAAGTGACTGTCGTCTATTACAATGTCGCCTATAAGTTAATTGCGCGGGATGTCGCGAACTAATTGTCGAAGGTAACTTGTTTATAAGATGTGTCAAATGTAAACAGTATTTTGACTTGTTATGTACAAATTTAACTGCAGATGTACGCAACCTTTCCCTGATTTGAAAACCTCTTGGATTACGTTGAATGCCGTTGTAAAATACCCAAAGGTGATAACTCACACCTGTTCGTCAACAATTAACGCATGATATGACTATTGTAAATGATTGCCCCGATGTATCTAGATAGCGGACAATGTAACTATTCGTACTGGGGCTCGCCGCACCACCACTATCTTCTAGACAACACGGTACTTTGCTGGAAGAAATCCGGGTTTCTGTTGTGCATGAATTAAAAAGAGATGCAGGAGAGTTTTGAAAAAGTTTGACTACTAAAATTAATTTGCATTAGTGAACAATTTCTCACGTTTAATACAGAACTTCGTAATATGATGACTGGGTTAACAGGTAGAATTATTGAATTAGAGAATAAAATTGAGATCATGACTAAATCGACTCAATATAAAAACAGCAGCGAGGAGACTAGTACCTGCATCATTACAGTCCATCCATAGCCACAATACCCAATTAGCCAACAAAAAAGAAGTGGAGTAATGCCAAGAAAGATATTATTAAGGTCTCCACTGCGGCAGCTGTTACTCGAGCCGGTCGATCAATCAACTAGTGCCGCCATGAATGACAATGCCTGTGTGGACCAGGCAGGGAATGGTGGAAGTTAAAGAACTAAAGGTTGAAAGCTTCGTTACCTGGAGTGCTTCAGGTACTGCAGCGCCAGGTGTTACATCTGCGCAGCAGAGAGATGGTATGCCTGTATGTTCAGGAGGGTACAACCGTCGAACAAGTGCGGGCTCATCTTACCTCTATATGTGGAAGTGATGTTTGCACGGTGGAAGCGTTGAAATCACGTGGACGATACTCGTCATTTAAGCTGGGAGTTCCGGCCAGGCAAGCTGAAAGTGTCATGTCACCGGCGCATTGGGCAGAGGATATTTGTGTTAAACCTTGGCGAGAACTTTCGTGCCAAGAACATATTACGCAGCAATAGGCGCCAACGGTTTACAAAACAACTCTGTTATATCAAAATGTTCGTGGTTTGCGCTCAAAAATAAGAACTTTTCATAACAATGTGACTCAAGCTTTTTTGACATTATTGCCTTGACTGAGACGTTTTGACTAGCTCTGTGTCTGATGGTGAACTTTTTCCCTCTAATTATGTTGTGATTCGTAGAGATAGGTTAGGCGACGTTGGTTGGGGAGGAGTATTGTTGGCTGTGCGTGATAGCTACGAGGTACGTGTGATCTCGGATATTGACGGTATGACACCCGATAAAGAACTAGTATTGGCCCTTATAAGCTGCAAAAATGTAAAGTTTTTATGTTGTGTGGTATACCTACCACCAAATTATCGTGATGATCAGTATATTGATGTTCTTACTTGCATAGAGAATGCTTTGTGTGCTTATTCAAATATGAACGTATTAATATTAGGTGATTTTAATCTTAATTCTTGTAGCACTAATGTTAAAACTCAATTTAAAATTTTTTGTGACTTCTGTAACCTACAGCAACATAATAATGTATATAATACTCGCGGTGGACTATTAGATCTCGTGTTGAGTGACTATGTCGTAACCAATTGGAGGTGTTGCCTGGATTGGATCCACTCGTACCAATAGATGAATATCACCCTTCGTTGGAAGTCAAAATCAACCTCTCATACAGTAAGTCCTTGCCTAGGCTGCAATTTTCGCCAGATGGAAGTTCGGATAGGATCGCTGATTGGAATTGGCGTAAGGCGGTTCCAGGTCTGTATGCAGCGTTATCGGAATTAGATTGGTCTGATTTAATGACTTTACAGACGTAAATGCAGCCGTAGATTTTTAACAACAAATTGAATGAAATTATTAATTTATATGTACCAAATAAAAAGCTTTTCTAAATCATCGTAAGTATATTTCTATCCCAAATGGTTCCACGCCTGAGATCATAGAAAATATCAAAAAAATATTTCCATCTGAAGAGATTTAAGCAAGAAGGAAATTATTTAACAAAGAACTATTTAACTTTTATCGATGGAGGTTAAAATTTTGATTGACAAAGCATATCAGCAGCATCTTAACTTGATACAGAAAGCATAATTGATGATCCGGTATTATTTGGAAATATGTAAGTGATAAAAAAAGAAAGACGACATACGGAGACATATAGTTATAAAGTACTGAAGTATCAGGTCAGATGCGGCTAATGCCTTTGCTGAATACTTGTCGGGGATTGTTGCGCCAGTTCTAAGATCACCGCTCTGTTCATTACCCCAATCTGTCTCTTAGACAGGCTAAATATATCAGAACAGTGGAAATATCTAGGGTGACTCCTGTTCCCAAGGGAACCTGGAAGGATGTTTCTGCTTTTAGACCTATAGCGTTTTCGGTTCTGGCGAGTATTTGAAACCATATTGAACTTTCACATTAGCAAACAGTTAGATAACATTTTGCATGACAGTCAACATGGTTTTCGGAAAAATCGCTCAACGAATACTAACCTGATAACATACGTTGACTATGTATGTACAGAGATGGATTCTAGAAGACAGGTAGATGCCGCATATTTCGACTTTAGGAAGGCTTTTGACCTGGTGAGTAATGACATACTGTTACAGAAGCTAGCTAAGTTGGGTTTTACTCCGAAGCTTCTTCAATTTTTTGCTAGCTATTGGATAATCGTCGTCAATTCGTTAGAGTAAGTGGTTACGAATCCGATTATTATTTTACTAGATCTGGTGTGAGTCAGGTAGTACTCTTGGCCCAACACTGTTCTTGAGTTTTATAAATGACTTGCCTACAAAGTTAAATCTGCAGAAGTGCCTGTTATTCATAGATGATCTGAAAATTAAGCTTGGGAATTGGCAGTGCTGCTGATACAGGGCTCTTCAACAGGACATAGATAGGAATTTCGGAATGGAGTAAAGTGAACCATCTTCTCTTAATGAGACTAAATGCAAGGTTATTACTTTTGCATTAAAACCAGATCCTATCATTATTAATTATAACTTGACGCGCCTATGGTGAGTATATGACATAATTGACTTGGGCTTATTATTAGATACTAAATTAAATTTTCACAATTATATGACATCCATTTGCAAGTCGGCTAGTAAGACTTTGGGTTTTGGATGAGGACTGCTGCTGACTTTGACGATATAAGGGTGGCTAAACTTTGTATAATGCGTATGTTCGGAGTAAACTGGGTATGCAGCTGCGGACCTGGAATCCTTATGAGAATAAGTATACTATCATGTTAGAGAGAATACAATAAATTTGCTCGTTGGCTTTATAAGAAGATTCACGGTTACTACCTTATTTGTATCCTTCCCTATTTGTTTTGGGTATGGTTGATTTAGAAACTTTAATGTTTAGGAGGTGATGTCAACTATTAGGTACTATCTTTTATAATTCACCACAGTTAGACTGCCAGTCGGTTGTGGAAGAATCAGTTTGTTGGTGCCCAGGTACCTGCAGAGTGATAATGGAGTAACGGTGGCTCCCGCGCCGTAGGCTGCGTCTCCTAGACAGACCAGTTACACGTGCCAAACGTGCAGCCTGTGCAACAAATCGAGCATTGATACTAATAGGACATACTCACTCAACACGATGAAATTGACATATTTGCAGACAGTATGACACGTCTGCTGAATCTTTAGTAAAATTATCGATAATAAGATAATTAATAATTTGACAATTTAATTTGTTGACAATGTACTATTTATTAATTTGTATTTAAGATGTATTTTAATTATGGACATATATTGTAATTAGCTTTTATTGACATTGCATTGTAAATTAATATGACAAAATATTCATAGCCTGACATTGTATGATTGTATCCTTTTTCTTTTTCTTTTATATTCATATTTTATTATGTTATTTTCATATTTAATTTCTCAACGCGCTGCTATAGGCTTGGAGATTTTAGTACTAATATTGCATAATTGTTTAATTTATTACTATTATTTTTAATTATAAATTTATAAGTGATAACTATTAACTCGTTTATTATAATTGGATGATTTTTAAAATATTTTTGCATGTAAATTAAACCTTGTGTGCGTGTTGGATTTCTATAAGCACAAGAGTTTTTTAAAAAAGAAAAATATATATATATTTTTAAAGTGATTAATCAGGGCACTATTTATAATGCCGGGCGATATGAATTATAACATACATAACATTGAAATATATACAATATTTTATACACTATAAAAAAAAACTAAAACTAAAAACTTAAATTATCATACAGTCCTACTCCCCATGGTATTGTGCCAAGAACTCTGGCTGTGTTTCCTGACTGAATGGCTAAACTAAGCATTTGAGCAAGAAAGAGAACGACCCTTTATCACCAACAGCGACGATTTGATATTAAGTCAAGTCAAACAAAAAAGACTTTTATTTTAAAATATTTATTTTGTTGTTTTGCTACGTTTCTTTTTCAAATGTTTAAATCTGTCTATTCAAGTGGATTAAACTTTAAAATGCATTAGCTTTTGTCATAAGATTTAAATAGATTATTGATTCTGGGATTAATTGGTCCTGTTTCAACATAATCGTTTTGGATTCAGATGTAATAATTGTGAATTTACGCTTTTTACATTAACGGTCTTAATATATTTTCATTAATGGGACTATCGATATTTGAAACACATCAATTACAGCCAGTCATTAATATATATAACTAACAGATTAGTTTATTTTAACGAATACATAATTTACATAAACATAATTGGTTATGGTTACGATACACGTTAAATTAATGCAGTGGGTAAATATCTTAACAGTTAATGGCATTAGAAGTGTGATGTATTCATAATTGTAAGAGTATGGAAAGTTTATTTACACTAATTCCTAATAGTATTTTCCTTTTACCTCGTACCTGAGGCAGAAAAATATGTTTACTCAGTGTTCAGATGTGAAAAAAACTGAGTGACCAACGAACTTATATAGATAGATGAAAATTATTTATTGTACTCAAACAAACAAACATTTGGAACAAAAGCAAACTTAATGCCAAAAGGTATTCTCTGCCAGCTAACAACTTTGGTAGTGTGGTGAGACTATGGGTAGAGCCACCTTAGAAAAACCTAACTTATTTTCACATATTATTCAAAAATATAATATAATATAAATATATTACTATACATATATGCACTTATACATACATATGCATATACATTTATATATACAAATGTATATACATATAAATAAATATACATACTATACCAATAAAATACATACAATCTAGTATAGAAACATAATATATAAAACGAAAACATTAATCAAGTAATTTTAAATAATTAATGTTTTTGCCTCAACTTTACGTTTAAAATGTATTTGATGAGGAGCATCTTTTAAATCTCGTGGAAGGTTATTCAAGTGTAATTGATGATATAAAGGAATCCGAGTAGTATGTAGATTTATGCATCAGGATAGTTAGGTTTTATTTGGTCATCGAACAGGATAAGCTTAAGTATGAAAAATGCTCTTTCAGATAAGCTGGGGAACAAGAATTATGAAGAATACCATACAAAGTGGTTAGAAGGTGTGTGTTCCGGCAAAAACGGATGTCGAGCCACTTAAGTCTTGTTCAGTGTGATATATGATCAAACTTGCGCAGGCCAAAAATATAGCGTATGCAGATTGAGCAGACGGTCGAGTTGCTAAGCAGCTCCTCAGTTATATCAGGATAAGCAATATCAGCATAATCTAATATTGGAAGCAACAGATAGTTGGCTATAAGCGTAACCTTGGCCGTCTGAGGGATAATTTTGCCAGAGCTTTAATGTGCATTGTGCTAAAAATACGTTTCGGACCTCATTAACCGTACACCAGATCGTCAGCCAAAATTAAGTCGAGGGTTTTAACCTGCCTAGCATATTCTAAATCTACCGTTAGAATGACCTTGGGTAGATGTTGATAGTCGAATCGACATGTAATTTTTCTGCTGCCTATGATTATAACCTTTGTTTTGGCAGGATTTAATATTAGTCCATGACGGCTTGCCCACTGATGAACTGCAGCAAGATCTAAATTCATTCTGTCCACAAGATTCATTTAGGTCGTTTACACTAAAATGCTGATACAGCTGGACATCATCTGCGTACATGTGATACTTGCTGAAATTTATTACGGAAACAAAGTGCATTGACATGAATAAACACAGAAAAAGCAACGGAGATAAATCACCGCCTTGAGGAACACCAGCAACAACGTTACACCAATCGGAGAATTTTCTTATCATCAACGGGTATAGTCCACTAATTGAAATTGGCTGCAGAGCCACTTGCAGACAACTCAAACGTTGTCACCTCTGAGGACTAAGATAGTCACTTACGATTAGGTGAGCCGCACGTTTGTTATATATAAGATGGAATGCTTCACGTAATAATTATAAAATCACAATTTTTCCTTATACAGAATCAAGTCTGCCAAATGGACTAGTTTTTTTTGATTCTTCGACATTGGATAAGCCAAATTACTGTTCAAAATGCCAATAACAACTCCTTGTTACTACCAAAACATACAATTCTAATTGTTAATTTCGGACATTGCATCAAAACATATTAGACATCTCCATATCCCGTGCCGACTATGCCGGTGTACGAGTATACTTAGTGCATCAATCTAACTTGAGCGTCTTCAGAATTTCACTATAAGGTACATATTTTTCGCACTAAGCACTTGAGTGGACAGATTTCGTTGAAATCGTCAAATTCTATCTCTACTGTACTTTACTTTACAGGTGTATTATTTGATCCTAAAAACGCAAAGAGAGTTCATAAAACGAGAATGTTGTGTTTTTTTACGACAGAGTCTGTTTTTATGTGTATTCACTGAGAGAAACCACTGAATCGATTTAAAGTTTTTCAACCGACTTTAAAAACGAGGTTCTCAATTCTACTGTAATTTTTTTATGTGAGTTACCTCAGAACTTGTTTCTAGGTGAACTGATTTTAATGATTTGATGCTTTGATGATGATGAATGCTGGTGTTTTTCATGTGGTTCAATATAAATTTTATCAAGATCTGGTAATAATTTTTGAGTTATCATTAATAACGCGTATTTAACTGACGTCGACCACATGGATGATGTACTCATTTTATTTATATTGAAGTCGGTTGTACAAAATTTTTTAAATTTTACACTTATTGTGATAGGCTATATAGCTTAGTTTGTGTCATATAAATTTGAGGAAAATTTCTATCCATGAAGATAGCAAAGGGATGAAGATTTTAGTGTAACTATTTTTGGACGACATTCTATTTGTTAACTAGAACTTGTGGTATTCATTAGAACAATTATAAGGATAAAATAAATTAAATTTTAATAAAAGTACTATCAACTCAGAAATATTATGTGAAAATTATGTTTTTAGATTTCGAAGCCGACTTCATTGAGAAGAGGGACTCTTTATGATGAACTCTTTTTCAAAGCTGCCCCACAGGAAGTGGACCTGATCGAGCCCCGACGGTTCGACAAAAATGAATTGACTTCAATATGACTAGTTTTACGCTCGAAAAAGAGCGATCGAGCGGAACAGGAACTCCATTATTCTATGGCAAAGTATTTGACAGAGAACTGTCTGCCAGAAAGAACCAACTGTCGAAGCTGAAGACCGAATGTGCAGCATCGTTCCGGGACACCTGAGATTTTGAGTGAGATTGAGAGGTTCTATAGACAGCTGTACAAGTCACCGTTGGAACCACACGCAAGTGTGAGTTACGATCAAAGAGCAAGTCTTATCCGACACTATTCCGATGATATCCCGGACGTCAGTCTGAGCGAGATTAGAATGGCTTCCAGCACCTTAAAACGCAAGACCCTGGCGAGGATGGAATTACAGCGGAGCATCTGAAAGCGGGTGGAAAACCGATATTTGAAGTCCTTCGGAAGCTCTTTAATTCCGACCTCCATGGTGGTACTACTCCAGAGGCGAGCAGAAGTGCGGTGGTCTTGTTCTTCAAGAAAGGCGACAAAGCTCTCTTGATGAACTACAGACCGATTTCTTCTGAGCCGCGTCTACATGCTGTTTTCAAGAGTCATTACGAATTGTCTCGCACGCAATTGACGACTTCCAGCCCCAAAACATGTTGAGCCGAAAAGGCTTTAGCACCATAGACCAAATACATACCCTTCGGAAAATTGTACAGAAGACCGAAGAGTACAATCTGCCACTTTGTCTTGCGTATGTGGACTATGAAAAAGCCTTTGATTCCGTCCAAATTTATGGTGCTGCAGTCCTACAGCGGTGCCAAGTGGACTGTCTGTATAGAGGTGCTGAAGTTTGTGTACAGTAGGGCTACGATAGCTATCCGAGTACAGAACGAGTACGAAACCTATCCAACTGCAGAGAGGTTTAAGACAGGGTGACGCAATATCCCCTGAAACTCTTCACCGCTGCATTGGGAGACGTTTTCAAGCTACTGGACTGAAAAGGATACGGTATTAACATCAATGGCGAGTACATCACTTACCTTCGATTTGCCGACGATATAGTCCTTATGGCAGAACGCTGGAGGACCTAAGCACAATGCTCAATGACCTCAATAGTGCCTCCCAACGGATAGGTCTTAAGATGAACATGGACAAAACAAAGATCATGTGTAGTATCCATGTCACACCTATGCCGGTAGTTGTTGGGAGCACTAAGCTCAGTTGATAACGATTATGTTTACCTGGGACAAATAGTCCGACTAGGTAAGTCCAACTTAGACCGAGTGGTCAATCGACGGATTCAACTCGGCTGCAGCGTTCGGGAGATTATTAAACATCTCCTCGTCAGACGTACCTCAAAACCTCAAAACTAGATTGTACAACTAGTGTGTGTTGCCAGTGATGACCTATGGATCTGAGACGTGGTCCTTCACTGCTGGCCGTATGAGGAAGCTCAAAGTCACCAGCGAGCTATAGAGGGCTATTCTTGGCGTTTCTCTGCGTGGGAGTCTTAAAAACGAGGATATCCGCAGTAGGACCAGAGTAACGACATATCTCAAAGAATTAGTATGCTGAAGTGGCAAGGCCGACCATATAGCTCGAAGAACCGACAACCGATGGGAAAGAAAGGTTCTCGAATGGCAGCCCTGTACCGGCAGGCGAAGTGTAGGGCGTCCCCACTAGATGGAGTGATGACCTGGTAAGACATGCAGGAACTCAATGGATGAAGGTGGCTCGGGACCGTGCTTTGTGGCATTCCTTGGGGAGCCTATGTTCAGTGGACTTGTGAAGAGCTGTAATGATGATGATGATGAAGGATTGTAGTCAATAAATATTAATGTAAAAAATTTCATGCTTTGTATAACCGTAGCAAAACATGCTGATTTAGAAACGTTCTGTAAAATGCTTTATATACCATGTTTTATGCAAATAAATTATTATTATTATTACTATATCAATTTTTATATTTCTTCTCTTCTTTGAGAGTATGAAACACCGCACACACGGTCGGAACCAAGTGTGTGAGGGGAAATTTAAATTGTAAAGTGGATTATAAAGTAGAAGTCAGAAACTTTCGGGTGAAGGACAGGTGTTGAGGATGTGAAGTGACTTTAAGGGAAGTGTATGAGTAGGCATGTGTAGTGCAGGCTTTGTGTGAGTGATTTGGTATAATACCGCTGGATGGAGAGAACTATCGGGATGATGGAAAATTTTGTGCTTTCTATTGAGTTTTAATTTCTATGGCAAATTCTTGAATTTGTTTTAGTTTTTCGGATATTGTGTTTGAATATTATGTGAGTTTGGTATTGCTATATCTATCAGGTAAACTGTTATATTGGTTTTATCGTGAACGGTAATATCAGGTCTGGCTGTAACAAATAGCTTTATATGTTATTATTGTTCGGTCCCAGTACATTTTCTGATTCTTACTTTATAATATTGTTTCAGGTTTATAGTTATAATATTGATGCATCTTATTTACAAATTTATATTTGTATGCTAAATGTTGGTGTATGATTGCAGCTACTCGGTCATGACGATGTTTATAATCGGTTTGTGTAAGTGATTTACATGCCCTGTTATATGTTGTATGGTTTCAGAGGCATTGTTGCAATGTCTGCACATGTCAGTAGTCTGATTGGAGTATTTTATGATGTATTTTATGTAATTGTAATGTATTGTATCTTATGTAATGTATCCATATACCTACGCATACACGCTCGTCGGTTAAGGGTACTTTAATTTAGCCCATTTTAAATATATCGCCAATTTGGTCGATAACATTCGCCTAGGCGTCCCTTTCCGAATCTGCTGTTCACCTTCGCAACATAAATTGCACTTGCTGTCGCACTAAAATAAACGAATGATTTAATACGTTCCCACAAAAGTTAAGGGCGTCAAATCAGCTGATCTGGGAGGTCACTGGACAGGGCCGCCGCGACCGATCCAGCGCTTTGCTATTGCTAAGTTTACTAAACTGTGTTTACACTTTAACGTACTTGAAATAAGGTTCATTTTTCTTTATTTTGTATTGAATGACGGAATTTGTATTAATACAACAAAACTGCTATTTATAAGTCTTATTGCCTTGAGTTACGGTCATTTCAGTTTGTTTTGGCTGTACAGGTTTAGTGTGACTGTAATTTACGTAGTTTTAATTATTTTTGGGATAAAAATTACCTATTGTAAAAATGATAGAAATCGATTCAGTAAATGATTCTGAACAAACTACTTTCAGGATGTGCGTTAATTATGTTACATGTTGTAAATCTGTTTTTCTTATATTTTCCATTCTATAAATAGTTCATAATATGTATCATTGTGTACACTTTTGTTTTTTTATAATAATCTTCACCACCACAGGTTTTTTATATTATAGGGTAACAAACGAACACACAGTCCACCTGATGGTAAGTGGATGCGGTGGCCTAGAAATCTACATTTATCCTCAATTAATAATCCAAATGTAGACAAACCATATTATAGTTGCAACGTGGCTCTACCACGTAAAGATCGTCTGAAAGAGATCGCTGTTTAGCGATAAGTTCAATTTATCCATTTAGTATATATTTTACTATCAGTGTTTCTATATTTTAATCTGTGCAATAAAGATTACAATTTAAATAAATTAATTCGTATATGACTACAATTTATAACATAGGTTTATACGTACATAAACTATAGAATTTAATAAAATATAAGTTGGACCAATTATCATTAGTAAAATCTGGTGCATGGTCGGTACAGGATAACGCCTTGAAATCATAAAAGTAAATCATTGTCCGAAAATGTTTTGTTTGTCATCTTATTATTGGATAAGGACTGACCTGTAGTATAGTGGTTGTTGCTTGTTGAAAATTGTACTAACGAAATTGAATTAAGTTTTGCTTTATTAGTAAACCTAGTGAAGCGGGTTTAATTACAATTTTTTTTTTATTATAAAACTAATCAAACGAATTTACAGTCCGCCTGATGGTAAGTGGCTACTGCAGTTCATGAACACCTACAGCTTCAAACAATGAAAGCTACAGGTGCGTTGTCACCTCTGAGGGAAGATGGAATACCTCACAGCCTGTAATTATATTGGCTCTATATACCCGTCAGACCGAACACAACCGTGCACGAACTGCTATTTGGCTGCAGAAAAGGTAAATAGGGTTGTAGCTACCCAGACGAAATTCTAGGAAGTAAAGGATTCCTGCCAATGAGTGATATGGTAGTAATATATGCATTTAGGACCAATTTACACGTGGTAGAGCCATATTGCAGCTATATTAGTAGTATAGTTGTAGCACGAATATGTCGGCTCGACCGGGAAGGACCACGCTCTCACAGAATACCAGCGTAAAATAGCAGCTTAACACTGCTGTGATTCGTATGGTGAGTGTAGTGAACCGGAGACCCTTTTACTGGAAAAGAGACATTCCATCTTAGTCCTCACGGTTGACAACGCATCTGCATTTTGATTCGCAAACGAGGATAGATGTATATGTCTATGGGCCACAACAACCACTTACCATCAGGTGGACTGTGTGCTGGTTTGTCACCTATCCAATAATAAAAATAGTCCAGAGGATAATGCTCGGCTTTAATTTGAAAAAAGAACGAGCTAACTGAGTTATAATCCGACCGGCACCATTGAAATTGTTCATTACAATTTTTTTATCGAAAATAGTATTATAATTATTATATCTTTATTGCAAACCATACAAAATATACAAATATATATACAACATATATATTCAGCGGAAAAAATATCTTTCAGAAGACCAATTACGCAAATATTCCTTCTTCTGTAGCGCCCATTGTCGCTAATATGTTCATTGCTTTGGGAAGAAAGGCAAGTAACTCTTTAGATGTTCTAGATAGAAAATTGTTAAAATGCTGGAAGCCGGCTTCTATAAGATTAGTCATATTTTACCATCCGTCAAGTGTCATTTGCTTCTCTATAGATGCTATAGTCTAAGATCTCGATTCTATTCCATTACAGTAAGTCGACCGCTAAACATTGGCCTCCCCTACAGGAGGTTTACTATATTTGCCATGCTTAACAGGCGGGTTGGCAACCGCAGTTCCTATTATTTAGAGTTGTTATCATAAAGATGCTGCTGTCTATCTCCTGTTTCAGTTTCCCTCTATAGCCTCTTAGGACACTTAGTCTATATACATGGTGCCTTTTTAAGGCATCTGAGATTCACAGATGACATAGTGATACTTTCAGAACAAGCGCACAGCTGCAGGTCATGGTCGATTCCTTACAGCTAGCTAGCGCAAATATAGGACTATAGAATATAATAGATTAGAATTATTTTATTTAAGAGGATTCACTTGTATACATGAGAAAGAGGTGATGATAGAAACATGATAGATTTCATAATTGTGGATGAAAGAATGAGGAGCGCAGTGGTAGATACAAGGGTTTGAGGGTCCAACGTAGGGATCATTACTTGATCTTATGCCGAAATAATGGTCTATTCAGGCGTTGGCGGCATCGGACATCTGTGTCTACCACTGCGTTATAGCGTATAAGAATAGAGAGGTTACAAGATGAAGGTGTGAAAGTATAAGTAGACTGAGGGAAAAATAAGTGGTTTGAATGAATTATGTACAGTGATTTAGACTTGAAGACTGTATGAAATAATGTTAAGAAAGTTTTGGTGGATGCAGCCACCGAAGTTTGTGGTGTAAGTAAGAGAAAGAATGAAAGGAAAAATAATACGTTGTGGTAGAATGATGAGGTCCGGATACAAGTTGAAGCAAAGAAGAGAGCATGGCTAGATTTACTGGCAACCAAAGCTGGTAATTCTGGCGGTATGAATGATGAGATTGAAAGAAAAAGGCAGACTTTAGACTTATAAATAAGAGAGTAAAAAGTTGTTGAAAGAAAAAGCAGAAAAGAACACATAAGAATGATAGAAGAATATCTGATAACTTCCAGACAAATATTAAAATGTTCTGAAAACTCGTAAGAAATGCTAGGAAAATTCAAAACAGCCTAGAATGAATGCTATACGAGACGAGAATGACTGTATGCTGAATGATGAAGTTTCAAATTTAAAGAAATGGAAGTAATATTTTGAAAGCGTGTTTATGAGTGAAGAGTCGTCTGAATTAAGGAAATAGAAATTCCGAAAGAAGTGGAGAGAGGTAGGGAGATAAGTGTAGTTGAAATAATGAAAGCAATGAAAAGCATGAAAGCAGGTAAGGCAGCCGGATATGATAGAGTATCACCCGAAATGCTAAGGGCTGGAGGAGGGTGGCGGCCCTGCTGTACACCTTGTTTAATTTATGTTGAGAACTGAAGCGGGTGCCGGAAGAATGGTGCAAAGCCGATATAGTCCCAATATATAAAGGAAAAGGGTCATAGCAGGACTGTTAAAACTACCGTGGTATCAGCTTGCTTAGCATTGTGGGTAAACCGTATGATAAGGTGTTAATTGAAAGAGTTATGGAAGAAACTGATGGAAAAATTTGGGATGTGCAAGCTGGATTTAGAAAGGGAATGGGGTGTACGGATCATGATTGCGCGTGATTGCGGAGAAGTTTTGGCCAAAACCAGAAAGTTTTTTGTGCGTTTATGGGCTTGAAAAGGCTTATGACAGAGTGGACGGAATGTGTTATGGCAAACACTGAACTCATTTGGTTTGAGCGCTGGTTTGATACAGGCATTAAGGTCTCTTTATAGGGACTCTAATGCTTATGTCAGGATCAACGGGGTCTACTCGGACTGGTTTGGCATCCAAACAGTTGTCAGACAGGGCTGTGTAGCTTCCCGTGGCTGTTTAACCTATTTATGGACAGTTGTTTGCAAACTTTGAAAGTTGAAGAATGGGTTGAGAATGAAGTGAGTTAACCGTCAAATGTCTTTTGTACGCCGATGATCAAGTCATATTTGTATCGTCGGCGTCGAGGCAAATGATGGTTACTTTAATGAACTGGTTAAAAGAAAGGTATGAAAGTGAACGCAAGTAAGACGAAAGTGATGGTTTTTAAGAGAAGAAAGTAAAACGTTACGTGAAATAAGAATAGAAGGAGTTGATTGAGCAAGGAGGTTTGTATATTTGGGATGTTTATTTAGCAGGGATGGTAGATATGATAATGATATAGAACGACGAGTGAACGCAGGAAATAGAGTAATTGGCTCTACATGCTATTATGAAGAGTCAGAATGTGTCAAAAGGCACGTTTGGCAATTCATAATGCTTTGTTAGTCCCTACTTTAATGTGGTAGTGAAAATTGGGTCTGGCAGAAGAAGCATGAGAGTAGAATAAATGCTGTAGAAATGCGGTCATTAAGGAGTTTGCTAGGGCTGAATCTGAATGAGAGGTGAGAAATGGTGTCATAAAAGAAAAGTGTGGATTGCAAGATGACGTTGTGACCAGGATAGGAAAGGAATGCTTCTGGTTTG
>JAGSMP010001297.1:0-231312 GCA_029286625.1 Parnassius orleans | reverse complement strand
AGAATGAAGTGAGTTAACCGTCAAATGTCTTTTGTACGCCGATGATCAAGTCATATTTGTATCGTCGGCGTCGAGGCAAATGATGGTTACTTTAATGAACTGGTTAAAAGAAAGGTATGAAAGTGAACGCAAGTAAGACGAAAGTGATGGTTTTTAAGAGAAGAAAGTAAAACGTTACGTGAAATAAGAATAGAAGGAGTTGATTGAGCAAGGAGGTTTGTATATTTGGGATGTTTATTTAGCAGGGATGGTAGATATGATAATGATATAGAACGACGAGTGAACGCAGGAAATAGAGTAATTGGCTCTACATGCTATTATGAAGAGTCAGAATGTGTCAAAAGGCACGTTTGGCAATTCATAATGCTTTGTTAGTCCCTACTTTAATGTGGTAGTGAAAATTGGGTCTGGCAGAAGAAGCATGAGAGTAGAATAAATGCTGTAGAAATGCGGTCATTAAGGAGTTTGCTAGGGCTGAATCTGAATGAGAGGTGAGAAATGGTGTCATAAAAGAAAAGTGTGGATTGCAAGATGACGTTGTGACCAGGATAGGAAAGGAATGCTTCTGGTTTGGTCATGTAGAAAGAATATATACATCCTACTTACTTTTAGTACTTACTACTATTATTTATTTTGTGCTTTTAAAATATTGTAATAAAAATCTCTGATTATTATAATAATCAAGTATGTATGAAATTTGGTTTTCGAATATTTTGTATTTGTACAGCGATCTTTTGAGCCGCTGCAAACAACTGATACAGTATCCACTCACGACGGCGTTTGACACCGAAGTGAGTGTGTGAGGAAGTCTACCTAGTAAAATAAATTATTACAAGGCTGCTAAAACACCGAAAATTTCCGGTTTCTATGGCCAATATGGTCCTGTGATATTTTGTGCAAGGGCAAAATGTAATAGGACTCTTTGCGTCGCATATCAAATCCTGAAACATTCCTTTTGTGCTATCTATTGCGACACAAAACCCGATAAATCCAGTAAAACGCGGAGAATCGATCAATTTAACCATTTTGATTTGGTTTCGTGATCTGATATTTGTACTGGCTGACAGCAAAAATTGTTTACATTCGTCCAACTTTTCAAATAACTTGACATGATTGTCTTCGTTCAAAGCACGTTTATAACCATAACCATGAACTTTGGAATCAAGAATATCGAAAAAATCATTCATTAGTTGCACCATTCGAGAATTTCAAGGGGTCAAAACTACACCTTGACCCCTTGAAAGTCGGGTAATCTTAGCGACGTTTCACAAAATTGAAAGCAGTGGCCACACTGCGGCTAAATAGTTGTATCCGTTTTAAAATGTATATGCTTCGCACGCAGTTTATTTGCTAGGTTAAAATGTTCTTTATCTTGCATTTCTTGTAAATGTTGAATATACTCCCATTTTAAGCTATTTTCATTTCACCCTTGAATTCTCTATAGTGTTCGAAAGCGTTTTGAACCAATTTCATCATGTGGAGAGTATCCAAGAAAATGTATACGTCAGCTCCAGTAACCGGGTGCTTAAATGAAGTTTTCATGTTGTCTGCGGTAAGATTACAGCGTAGCCGTTTGGCCATTGCTAAATTAACAGGGCAACCATCAAATGTAAGTGCTATGATTGTTGTTCTGCATTGGTTTTGTCAACTAGGAAATATCCAATAGGTACCTTAAAACGACCATTAATCGGGACAACTAATAACACTAAAGCTTTTGTGCATAAGTTGTTGCAATCACTATCTAACTCTCCACCAAAATCAACATATCCAAAGGTGCGTTGATTGGATGGTACAAACTCGACTTTACTTTTAATCTTGATTTCATCAAACACAAGTGTAGCAATCAAATCAGTGGCATTCATTTCATCTCTGTGCTTTAACGGGATGAGTGACTCTTGTGTAAATCCTGGCTTGCCTTCTATAGTTTGATACCACTTAGATAATGTTCGCAATGAACGCAGACACGTGTCAAAAGTTCTCCTAACATATTTATATGCTTTAGCCGAATAAAATGCAAGAGTCATTGCGAATGACCGCAGTTCAGGAGATATTTTTTTCTCAAAACGTGGCCTGATTTTTTTTTTTCATTATCTCTCGTTTTACTAGTTATTTATTGCACACGTCAATTTGATTTAAAATGTTAGCATTTTTTGTTATAACAAAATTTTTGGATTCAAGTTCTTTAATTATTGTCTTTGAAGAAGCTACTCTTTTTTTAATATCTGTTTTTTTCAATGTACGTCTACAGAGACTTCCAGTTGGACTGTAAATGAATGAAACGAAAAGTTTTAATGAAACGCGGTTTGCTTTGAAGGTTTATTTTGATTTGTCTTGCTAAAGAGCCCATTTCATCGGTAATGATGTAATAGCATTCATAATTCATTTTTATCCTTTTTCGTTTTTCGAACTGAATATTACAGATTTAATATAACTGCAAAGTTGAATTAACGAAGCGCCTGTATTACGAACACCTAATACGAGGCCTTCTTTTAATGAATCTGAAATATATGAAAAAATATGTTTAGTTATATTAATACGAACTTTATATAAAAGTATATTTAATAAAATAATAAAATATCTGTCATGTTTCTTTTCTTTGAACTAAAGATACAAAAGAAATTGCAGTTCACCTGATGGTAAATGGCTGCACGGACTGCAGTAGTCCATGAACACCTGCAACCAACTTAAACAAAGAAGGTTTCACATTCGTTTTCATCTCTGAGCAATAAGATGGAATGCCTCACAGCCTGTAATTCTATACCATTCATCCCGAAACACAGCAGCGCACGCATTGCTGTTTGGTGGCAGAAAAAAGCGTAGAAGAGAAGTAGAAGACGGTACCTTCCTAGATGGATTCCTAGGTAAAAAAGGAGCCCGGACCCGGATAACAAATTACGAGAATCATTTAAAAAAATATTTATTTATGAATTAGTAACACAAGTCTTAACACATAAATATCTCTGTTAATATATTATAAAAAAGCAACTAAATGTGCCAATCATAAAACGCCTCACCGCGTGAAGGCAGCATAAATCATCTATTCTCCAAAATCAACTAATGGCTATCGTACGAGGCGACTAGAATAGAATAGAATAATTTTTTATTCAATATAGATTACATGTGTAATTCTTATTGAAAGTCATTTTACTTTAACACTGGTTCAAAAACCTCTGTCCTGGGAAGAACCAGCAAGAAACACAGCAAGAAACCCAACTTTTTTAATTAAATTTTACATTAATGGTTGTACAAACTATTTAAGTACCAAATTTATTTTAGAAACTGCTTGAAGCGACCATCTCATTCCCAAGGGTTATTATCAACCATGTATTCATTCATACTATAATAACCCTTTTATACAGTTTCAGCTTAACAAAACATTTAAACTTGGTAATAGAGAGAGCCTGTACACTTTCCGGGACCTTGTTGTAATAGCGTGACTGAGGATGAATTACTGACTCTGTGGAGTCGAGAATCACTAGCTTGTGTTTGTTCCTAGTGTTTACAGAATATATATCACTTTTTTTACTAAAACTACCTTTGTTTAAACTTACTTAAACTTGACTTAGAGAATTACCAAATCTTTTGGTCTCCGATGGTTGGCGGAACAATCATATCTTTATTAAACAAGATATGAACCGTGTAGTGACTTTTTAGGAATATCCACTACCCCCTTTCACGGGTGTCGTAGGAGGCGACAGAGGAAAACTGAAATAGCAGATGGGCAACAGCATATTTCTGATAATAACTCAACATTATAAAAACTGCGGTTTTTATAATGTTGAGTTAATTATTATTCAAACGAACGAACGAATAATAATTAAATTAGAATTAATTATAATTCATTCGTTCAATAAAGTAAGTTAAATTGGAATAATACGTACATACGAGTATATACATATATAGCGACACTGTAGTAATCTCTGTAGGGGTAGGCAGATAGAGCGGATCGCTACTAAAAAATAAAAATCTTTTTTTCAACCCGCCTGCCAAGCGTGGCAACTATAGCAATTATCCCAACAATGAAGCAATCTATGGGGAGGCCTTTGTTCAGGAGTGGACTTTTAATTGGCTGTAATGGTAACAGGAAGATGCTGCTGACCATCTCCTGTTTCAGTTTTACGTCTCTTACTTACCACGAGATAACATGGAATAGTGGATTATCCTACACGGCTACTTAGAGCATTAAACGGTAATAATATTTAATTCATAACACACAATAAGAGCTGAACTAAAAGGAATATTCAATCCGTAACGTTACTCTGACTAGATCTAGGTCGGTGTAGCGGATTGTTAAATATTCATGAAAGGCACGAAAGCGGTGAATTTGAAACGCTGAATACATTAAAATTTGTTGTAATCACAACGGGCTGAAGGTTACACACAATTCCATTATGGTTTACGTATAAGTTAACATTCCAAATAGGGATTACTTGTATATATGAATATCATCCCGTGGGTGTCGTAAGAGGCGACAGAGGAAACAAATCAGGAGATAAGCAGCAGCGTCTTCCTAATAACAAATATAAACGAGTTGCCAATCCACTTGCCAAGCGTGGCAACTATGGCAAATATATCCTATGATACAATCTATGGGGGAGGCCTATGTTCAGCGGTAAACTTTAATAAACTGTAACTGTAACGGTAACGGTGTATGTGTTGTCTCTTGTAATGAAGGCTTAGCTGGCGGCTTTAATTATCTGAGATCTTAGGTCTTGTTAGTATATAGGGTACATAGAGGGTACATAGGGTCAGATGTTATAAGTTCAAGGTAAAAAGTACAGTACTTTCAAATATAATTGGGAATATCTTTAAAAAATGATAAAAGCGAACAAGTCTTTTTTTATAGAACAAAAGTGATAAATGAATCAATAGTCCAACAAATGGACAATGGCTACTGCTGTCGAAAGACACATGAAGCCTACTTCAAACAAAGAAAGCTACTTAATACGTGAAGAGCCATGCTGCAGCTATATTACTGGTATAGTTGTAGCACGAATGGGTCGGCTCGACCTGGTAAGGACCACGCTCTCACAGAATGCCAGCGTAAAATAGCAGCTTAACGCTCCCGTGTTTCGTATGGTGAGTGTAGAGAACCGGAGACCCTATTTACTGGAAACGAGGCATTCCATCTTAGTCCTCACGGGTGACAACGCATCTGCATTTTGATTCGTAATCGAGGATAGATGTAGATGTCTATGGGCCACAGCAACCACTTACCATCAGGTGGACTGTGTGCTCGTTTGTCACTCTTATCTTATAAAAAAAAGACGCATTAGTATCGCTGAGGACGTAGATGGAACACCTACGTCCTCAATGCCAAGAGCCTTTAACTATAGTGGCTCTCTCCTTCAAACCGCAACACAGCTATTCGGCTGCAGAAACAGATAAGAGGGACCACCTACCCAGACGAACTCTTGGGCAAGAAGCTCTAGCGCTTTTATAAACAGCAATATTTAATATCTATAAAAGTCCCTCGTACGCTCATAAATCATCCTGTGAAAATTAAGAGCTCAACACGGTGCTTAACTTACTATAAATGTCACTTAAAATATATTTTGTGTCATTTCTCGGATTAAAATCTTTTCGCGCGGGCTTATACGTTTTTGCACAATGTTGTTTACTGCCAAAAACTTGCTAAATCAACGTTAAAAGTTGCAACTGATAATTAAAGTTATACCTGATAATTACAGTTATGTCTGGACCAGGGCTTTTAGAACATACACTATTAGAATGATATGTATATAAACCTTTAAAACTGTCATAGCTCTTTTAAATAACTGCTCTTTTTAAATATCCTTATTTTTTATGCTTGTAATTCATGCAAGTAATAATATCACAATACGTGAGCGTGCTTAAGTGCAACTAGCAAACAGTAACTTAAGCACTACGAGTAGAACACGAAGTGAACCACAAAGTGGTTGCATCTTTTAATTAGACATTGATAGAGTGTAGTGTGTAGAGATAAGAATAATAATATTGATTACCCTTAAACGTGAAAAGCTTTATGAAAAAGTAAAGCCTCTGCCTCTATATATATTTCCACAATTTTTTTTATCACGAGAAAATCCTAGGTAATAATACCAAGGAAGTAGCTAGTAGTTCATAAATGTTTTTCGAAATATATTCAATAAAAAATGTTATGATGAATTACGATCTGATAAAATGTTATATCTAGTCTGAACATCACCTCCCTCCCGCCCTCTGTATGAACTATTTCTGTACTCATAATCAAAACTGTATAACATATATACCACCATTTACGCCATCTTACACCACTGCTCTAGAAATAACACAAATTCGTCGGTAATATGTCACATGTTTCGCTTTTAAATAATGCATCATTAGCAGAAATAGACTCGTGCGATAGCTTGCTGCTAAGTGAAATTTGTATTTAATCATATCACCAAATATAGAATAATATTCCAATTTGTCAATTGGTAAGTAGAGTGTACGTGCTACAGAGGCACTCCTCGTCAATAACTCATCCCCAGTAATGTGCATAGCATAAGATGTAATGGTAAATTTAAATCCAAGGTTCGTAACGTAGTAGCTATGTATTCTAACGACCCGAAAAGGTGTTTTCTTTTTTACTGAAATAATTTCAATTAAAGAGCGTTATAACAGAGTGCGCTGTAATCAAAATAAGTGACATATACATTATTATGCAAAATAAAGTTAAATACTCGGATATAATCTTTACTTCTACTTGCACAATAAACTTCCACTTTTGTTATCATTTGTATTGATTAAAATGTGAGTGACACGTGCGCATGTATTGTTTGCGGATAATTCGGCGTCTCTGCATCCAACATGTTAACATCACATTACTGTGTCATACGCACGAGTGAATGAAAATCGGTAGATGTGAATCGTCAATCATTTTTGAAAAGTCGAGGTGGTTGTTTTTTATTTTGTTATACAAATAAAGTAATGTCACGTGCACCACTCCACCACGGAGCCGTTTGACGGCAATGGCAACAATGAGTTGCGGCGCTAAGAACTGGGTTCAATCCCACATGGATTTGAGATGAATGATTTGTGTGCCTATACAGAAGAAAATCTTGGTGTGAAACAATTATTTTTAATGAATAAATAAAATCCGTTATAACCTATTAAAGTTCACTGCTGAACATAGGCCTCCCCATAGATTGTCTCATAATGGATATTAGCCATAGTTGCCATGTTTGGCAGGTAGGTTGGCAACCGTAGATTTTTATTTTTTATTGTTATTGGAAGACGCTGATGCCCATCTCGTGGATTGTTTCCCTCGTCGCTTCTTATGACACTCACGGGATGAAATGGGGTGGGTAGAAGGATATTCTTACACTGCCTCTAGATGGTGACCGTTAAACAATATCATTAATTAATATAAAAAGTGAAATTCTATTATTATATTTATTGTTTTTAACTTATGTTCATATATTAACTTATGTTTTGATTTTTAAACTAATTTCCAAGATAAATTTCGTTTCTAAAATGTGAACAACTACTTAACTTGTTGTTGTTAGACTTAAAAATAATTATGTACACAATTTAACTGTTTTTGTATTTGTTGAGCGATTTTATCGAAATTCGTTGTCACTTCTAAGGATTAAATAGAATTCCTCAAAGCTAATAATAATAATACTGACTTTCTATACCCTTTAAACCTGAACTATGTATTGCAGGCGCTGCTATATGGTGGCATGAATAGGTAAGAGGAATGATACCTACCCATACGGACTCCGAGGCAGAAGAGTCTTATCACTTAACACATCAGTAAAAAACTGAAAAACTGCTATTTCGTAAGACTTTTGAATATACGAACATTGTAGCACTGAAATTAGTAAAGTATGGTTGGTAAGTACACAAAATATTTTTTTAGTTTTATTTTATTCATTTTCAAGTAGTATAGTATAAATAAAGTACAATAAATATATATACAATAGATTGTAAATAAATAAATAAATACATAGATTAAAGAGGATTTTTTTTGATTTTATATTTTTAAGATACTTTCTAAAATGAAGGGCAACAACCCATGCTACATCACTGTAATGAGTCCGTTCAGGAATTATATAACTTGTACCCATTATCAGCTTACCAAAGTCTACTGATGAACATAGGCCTCTCCATATATTGCCTCATGAGTGGGATATTTGCCATTGTTATCACGCTTGGCAAACGGGTCGGTATCCGCAGATTTTTTATTTTCTATTTGTTATTAGGAAGATGCCCATCTCCTGGTTTATTTCCCTCAGTTGCCTCTTACGACAGCCACGGGGCGATATTATGGGTAGTGGATATTCTTACACCGCCACTACACGATAAATCAATAGGTAAGTTGTATATTATGAAACATTATATTGGTTAAATAAGTAACCCAAGCCTTAGAGTTTATATATTAATGTTTTGCTTATAAGCGTTAACTCAATAAGAATGCCGCGTCTAACATAAGTAGCTCTGCACCGAACTAAGCCACACTTTGTCACTTTGTTTTAAAAGTAACGATGAATAGATCAGTGATTCGGTTATTAAATGTTTTATTTTGAATATTCTTATTAAAGAAATCTAAGTTTAATACAACTTTGAAAGCAATTTCTATTGCTTACAATTCTCTAAAATCTCTATCAAATAAAATAACAAGTCCTACCGCACTTACAAGTATTCGGAAGAAAAACACTTTTCGGGATTCGGCTTTTGTGGAGAAACATAAAGTTTCTATTTTATTTCATAGTTTGTGTTTAATTTTGCATGGTCTGTATCCCTTCACTGGTGGAGACCGCTCGTGTTGGTTTAGCAGATTAAGTGTGCGTCGCCACGCGGTTATATGTGCTGTGTGCAAGTGTAAATTGGTTTTCAAGCGGTGCTTTAGTTTTAATAGAAACTACAGGCAACAGAAGCGGGCAACGGCGGCATTTCCACACTGTTTCCTCCGCACCTCTTTGTTTTCTGCAATACAACGCAAGGCAAACAAGATTTATGTACTCGTATTTACTTAGTTTGAAAATTTTACAAATTAAAATCAATCAGATCCTGTTTTTTTACACAGGTAAATCTCGTGACAAGCTTTTATACCATATAAATTGTGTAATGACGTTATAAGTTGTTAGTAAAAGTTTTAAAGGAAAAGTTTATTTTATTATTCTTAGCGCATTTAAATAAAAGCTTGTTTTAAAAAGTTTTTTTTCCTTTTAATTTATTTTTTACTTTTTAGTTATCGCTGGACAGGTTTCTCAGTGTTTTCATCTCATTCAACGCATCATTGTTGCAAGGTCGTGTGTCGGTTAATTTCGAACAGTCTAGCTCTTCAATAAGGAGACCTTCTAATGATTTTACCCTACTTAAATACAAATGTTTGAACAGCAGCGAAGAGCTTCGAGTCTAAGTATACAACGGAATGGTCGAGAGAACTACCCTGCATTGTGTACTGTACAAGCCAACATAATATAATTAGCAGCATTCTTCGTTCTGCAGACCCGTGACTATATTTTGCTGGAAATTGCACAGTCTTGGGTTAAATGACTCAATTAAAGAACACCGTCTTTACCGCAATCTATACGGACGGATGGTATGTCAGTATCATACATTTGTGCTCTATGGCAGCAGGGCCATATGATTTTTGTAATATGTCCAATGGCACCATTCACCAGACCTTTGGACAGTCAAAGTTTATCAACCGATGCTACAGACTAGAACAATTCGACCTCAATATCATTATCGAGGACTCCAAAAACCCCAGTACACCAAAATGTCAGACGGATGGGAATTGAAAAAAAAAAAGATACTAAAGATAAAATTATACGAATGAAAGAGATAGTTAGTCGTAAGCTACGATGTTGTGTGTGTCAGTTTGCATGTACGTACATCAAAGCGAGCCAATTAGTACTCAGAATAATAACTAAAGCATATTGTTCTGTGAATCAGCACCAATTATGGTCTTCACTTTCGAGTTTTATTATCTGCTCCCACGGTCCTTTTACACATTTTGTATAATAATGTATTTTTGTGTATGTGTGTGTGTTTGTTTGTGTGTGTGTGTGTGTGTGTGTGTGTGTGTGTGTGTGTGTGTGTGTGTGTGTGTGTGCGTGCGTGCATGTGTGTGTGCGTGTGTGTGTGTGTGCACATACACTTATATGTACTATTTTTATCTTTCTGTTTTTAACAAGTAATTTTGATAGTGTCGTGTGTGTAGATAAGTGTAGTTGCAGATGTATGTCTTTTATGTCTTAACTTGACTTATTAATGGAAAGATATTTTATCTCATTATGAATTTCTGATAACAACTTAGAATTGTAAAAACTGCGGTTGCCAACTATGGCAAAATCGTCCCTATGTGGCAATGTATGGGGAATCATTTCGAAAAAAAAAGTCCACTGCTGAACAAATGATGTAATGTGGATGGATGGAAAACCAGTACCGTGTGGCAACCGTGTGGTGGTGGCTTAAGAGCATACACCATCCCATTTCGTCCCGTGGGTGTCGTAAGAGGCAACATGGTTTCCTGGCAGATATTTATGACTTCCGACAGATGGTATAACCATCTCGCTTTCGACAGTAAAATACCTAGACTGACGACGGGCAGCAGCGTCAAAGACGCGACACGTCTGGTCCTGTGATCGTTAATTTGATTGCTTTTTAGCAATTTCAATTTCAATTGCCTAAATGCTGCTGTGTTTGGTACGGTGAGTGCAAGAACCGGATACCCTTTACTAGTAAGAGCATTCCATCTTAGTCCTTCAGGGTGACAACGCATCTGCGTTTTGATTCTAAACTTACAATTGTAGATGACTATTCTATGGGCCATAGCATAGCATTCGCTTATCAGTTGGACTGTGTGCTCGTTCCTCTTTTTCTATAAAAAACCATGCAATACTTTAGATACATATGTGTGCGGAGGCCTGATCTTACAATAAGCTGAGAATGGTGTCAGCTTGGTTTCGTCGTTACTTGGCAGCGCTTCGTCTTTATTTTTTTTCGACTGAGATTAGTGAAATAAATTACCAAAGTTTAGCAGACTTAAAACAGCTGTGGAATGAATCTTGGAATTTACAAAAACATTAGCGATCCGCTTCGCTTCGCCCTCGTCCAATTGTAAATCTAAACCATCCAGGAACTCAAACTCTAACAAACGCCTAACATTTCATCAAAATCGGTCCAGCCGTTTAGGAGGAGTTAAGTGACAAATATACGTAAAGAATTATTTATATAAAGATAATATAAAAATTACAGCCCTAAAATAAGTTCTCACATCAGATCTAGAAAAGTTTTGTAATACAGACATTTAATTGAATTTGTATACATACCGACGGACGTATTATTGTGGTAATAGATACAAATTACTCACAACTTTGAAAAGCTTGACAGATCATAATATGAAATCAATGCGCATAAATCATCAGGGCGCGGGTATCAAACTCGCGTCGAATAACTTTCGAGAATCAGCATAACAACACGGCGCGGTAATTGGACTGAGTTTGTCTGTCGCGGGAGGATGTTAGCGTCACGTCACGCAGGGTCGCACTTGGACATTAATTAACCCGACATATTATACTTTGCATACTATGCAGATAGGAATAAATATGCATCCGCGTGAATGCTTACTTCAGCTAGACGTTTAAATTCATATATTTTAAATTAAAAAGAACAGTGAAGCGAAAATGCAAGAAGAAACGTTTCATATTTATTTAATTAATGAAAGGATAAAACATTAAATTCAAATTAATGATGTAAATCATAAACGTGAAAAGGTAAATAAATCGGGACATACGTTTTGAACGGTGCTGACGTCTAGTGTCTGTGATAGTACTGGTAACCAGTTGGCTTTTACAGCTTCATTAGGCTCATCGGTCATAAAAAGGAAGTTTTCATTCATAGTTCATTTAAAGATTTCTGAAGGTTATTTTCGTAACGATGTTCACCTATACGAATATGAGTGTACAGATTATTGACAGATGAATTATCATACCGAGCAGGAGTGGCGGGCTACGACTCTGACGGCTAACTCGTGTCGTTCGATGTTCTGGGCCGTAAGAACCGCACAGGAATGCGGGCGTACAGAGTACATCGCGTACACATCGTGGCACATCGCGTACACCGCGCACGCAGTACGTGGTGTGTACGCGATACTGATAATATTACCGCAGTGTTCGCGGTAACACGCGGTGTGTACGCGGGTGTGCTGCGGTGTGTGCGATGTGTACGCGGTATGTACACGGTGTGTACGCGCGGTGTGTGTACGCGGTGTGTACGCGATGTTATGTGCAGTGTGTACGCGATGTGTACGCGGTGTTTACGCGGTGTGTACGCGGTCTGTACGCTGTTGTACGCGATGTGAAGGTGTGCGGCACGTCGCATACGTTGTCTAATCGTGCTTCGTCACTAGGTGGTGTGCATGATTGTGACCTAAATGCAGTTCTATTTCAACTCCTTCTCCCTTTTCACATTAATGTTTTAAGTGAGATATAGACAATGCATAAACTATATTCGGACCAACTCTACACAAAGAACACGTTATTAATTCGACTACTTTTACTGTTTAATGTAGCGAATATCTCTATAAAATAGGGATTGGCGATAATAGAATCAGTTTACTTGTAGTCGCCGAGATGCCACTTCCTTTCAACAAATTATTTCGTTTGATTACTACGCCATCTCTGTAGAGTTTTCTAGTATTTTATATATTCTAACTATTCTAATTACACTGCTAGATATATAAGTGTTGCATTAAGAGTTTGTAATACAAAAACTTGGCATTACTTATACATTCAAATTGGTTATTTTCTACGCAACTTCCTCATGTAATAGATCAATCAAGGTTTATAATCACCTTTTAGCTCGACGAAGTTATTGCTAAACATTTAACGTCGAAACAGGATTTATGGTAACTTTAACTTTCCGATCTAAAAGGAAGGCATGTTTTATAGGACCTTAGCCGTAAGTCCAGTCGAGTATCAGTTTTTGGTGCCACTTATTAATTAAAATTTAGTAACTAGTACCGTTAACTATCTATATAATTGCGTTTTATTAAAACAGAAACAGAAACAGAAACAGAAACTTTTATTCAATATAGATTATAAATAATACTTATTGAAAGTCACTCTTTGTCTAATTACCACTGGTTCGAAAAAAAACCTCTGTCCTGGGAAGAACCAGCAAGAAACCCAGCAGGACTTTTTAAATAACAGCTTACAATCATGTATATTACACAATTAACCACACAAAACAAATTAGAAACAGCCTGGCATGAACACCTCATTCCCAGGGTTATTATCATCCATAAATTCCTTAACATTATAATAACCCTTTTATACAAACTATGTTTAATAAAGTTTTTGAATTTTGAGCAGGTCGAATTTTGTATATTTTCTGGGATTTTGTTGTAAAAGCATACATCGCCCAAGAATGAATTACTGACTCGGTGGAGTCGAGTAACTGCACTACTAGCTTGTGTTTGTTCCTAGTATTTACAGAATGAATATCACTTATTTTTGTATAACTACTTTTATTTTTGTGTACGTACATTACATTTTCATAAATGTATTGAGAGGCCAAAGTTAATATATTAATTTCCTTAAATTTTTGTCTGAGCGACTCTTTGGGTTTTAAATCATAGATTGCTCTTATGGCCTTCTGTAAAACAAATATAATTTCAGTGTCAGTTGCGTGTCCCCAGCAAAATACCATAGGACATTATGCTATGGAAATAGCTAAAGTAAACAAGTCTAGCTGTTTCCACACTGGTAAGATTTCTAATCTTTTACAGCATATGCTGCAGAACTAAGTCTGCTTGCTAACTTTGATATATGGGGCTCCATTGAAGCTTCGCGTCTAGTGTTATTCAAGAAAAATGGTGGTATCGACAAGACTTAGTTCTCCCCATTTAAAATTACATTAGTATTTAATTGTCTGACATTTGGAGTCACGAACTTCATACATTTCGTTTTAGTGCTATTTAAATGCAAGTTATTAACATTAAACCAATTTACTAATTTAGATGTAGCATTATTTACTTCGTCATATTTTAATAATTGTCGTTTTAATTTGAAAATTAATGAAGTGTCATCAGCAAATAATACTATATTATAGTTATCCTACTATGTAAGGTAAGTCATTAATATATACAAGAAACAGAAGGGGCCGAAATTGAGCCTTGAGGCACGCCCATTTGTACTATCGACCCGGAAGAGCTCATACTATTAATAACAACTTGAGTTCTGTTACTTAAATATGAAACAATTAATTTAAGAGCATTACTTCTTACACCGTAGTGTTGTAGTTTCCTGATTAATGTTTCATGGTGAACACAATCGAAGGCTTTGGATGGTCACAGAATATACCCAAAGCATCCTGTGAATTCTCCATGCATTGAAAATATATTTAATCAGCTCAACACCAGCATCAGTTGTCGAGCGATTTGAAACCGAATTGATTTTTATGAAGTAAATTATTAACAAAAAAAAAATTAACATTTGATCAAATAATTTTTCAAAAATTTTACTTAGTGTTGGCAGTACAGAAATGGGTCTAAAATTGGCGGGGTCTAATGTACCAGATTTAAATAAAGGTATTACTTACTATGCTTCATCAAATCAGAAACACACATATTCGATACTAGTATTAAAAATAATAGCTAGTTGAGGCGCGATTATATCGATTATAGACGCAATAACTTTAAGAAATGCCCCACAGATCCGCAGTTTTTTTACATCAATAGTTTTAAAATATTTTACAATATCTTTTGATGATATTTTATGAAATGTAAATGTGTACACGCATTTACATTTTGTTTAACAATGATTCGGCGACGGCAGGAAGAATTCAGTGACATAGTGGTTAAGATCGGAATATCCGTAAAATACTTCTCAAAAACCATTGCATCCTGATCTGATTCCGTTAATTTGTTGTTAAAACTCAACCGGTAGTTTGAATTGCGAGATTATTTACCAGTTTCACTATTAATTATACTCCACGTCATTTTAATTTTATTAAACCGTCTTAATTTTGTTGCTCAAATGCAAAGACTTGGCTTTGGAGCACACTCTAAATATTTTTGAATATTTTTAACATATTCCTAAATTCGACGCTGGGTTATATGACCTTTCATGGTAAAGTTCATATAACCTTTGTCTCTCTTATGGACTCTACTGTCGCCCATTCATTGAAAGCCTTCCGCTGTTCAGGAGAACGTTTTAGAAGTAAAAATATTATCAAATTCATTGCAAATAAGTTCAAACACTGTTCCATATAAACTATATGATTTAAGTGACTCCTGCGATGAGAATTCCTTAATATGAAGTTGTAACGTAGTACTCAAGGAGCGACAACGGACTGCATTCTTATTTAGATTTAATTTAGTTTTGAAAGAGCCATCTGCACTGGACAGGATTATAGTGCCCAAGTATGCGCAAGCACAGGGTGCCCCTCTATTCTCTCATTCTCATAGTACCATGGGCCGGTAATTTGACACGACCGGAGAGGAGAGAGATCAGGCGCAAGACTAACGGAGCCAAAAAGTCAATCAGGCGACTCCCTCGTTGTTCTAGTGGTTGTTAACGCGATTCCTGATTATGAGGTCCCGGGTTCGAATCCCGCGTCGGGCCAAAATCAGTTATTGAGTTTTTCTGTCAAGAAATTCTCGGTAGCAGCCCTGAGTCAGAAAGTTGGCGGTGTTTTATCCCCGGCCCTACGCCTGACGTGTATTTATATTGCTTATTTGGAACTTGGAACTTACGTGCAATCGTCCAGGATGTCCTGAACTCGTTTCTTCACGTCTTCTGGTACACCGAGCGTCGACATGAGCTGCGGGCATGCTGCTAGCGCCAACACCTATAGGAAATTCTTCATTAAAGTATAATAATGTTCGCTTGCCGTGTTGTGGTGGCGTTGCTTGCGTACTAAGAAATATACGGTAAGCGCTTAGCCCTGCTTCCACCACGACTCATTAATTTGGGATTTTTTATAGGAAGTGGATGCTGTGGCCTAGAGATCTACAACAATCCTCAATTAAGAAACAAAATGCAGATGCGTAGTCACCCCTGAGAACTAAGATGGAATGCCTCATTTCCATCAAAGGGTCTCCGGTCCTCTACGCTCGCCATACGGAACACAGCAGAATTAAGCTGCTATTTTACGCTGGTATTCTGTGAGCGTGGTTTGGTCAGAGTCGACCCATCCGTGCTACAACCATAATATAGTTTCAGCATGACTCTACTACGTACAAATGCTTTTCTTATATCAAACCAATGGTTTAACAATACAAAACCATAGTTTTAGTTTTAAAGGTGATAGTAATCGCAATGGTCAACTAAGGAAAATGACAAAAATATACTGATACCTAACAAATAGATTTTTGATAGAATAAAACAAACACCACAAAAGTCTACTTGATGGTTAGTGGATGTGTTGGGCCATAAATATTTACATCTATCCTCGATTAAGAATCTAAATGCAGATGCATTGGCACCATTGAGGACTAAGAGAATGCCAGGTGTCCAGTTAAAAGGTCACTGGCTTTTTACACTCACTATACGAAACACTAGCTTTAACTGCTATTTCACGCTGGTGTTCTGTGATAGCGTAGTCCTCCCAACTAGCCGACCTCTAATCATAAATACAATCATAAATAGCTACAACATAGCTCTACCAAGTATTAAACATGTATTAAAGAGTTTTCCGTTTTCACTTCAAAAATTGCTAGGAAATATTCAAACACGTTGGAATTTACTTTATGGATTCGAGCCTACCTAGAATAAGTGTTGGGAGCATTGGAAACGTCTGAAATTATAAGGAAACAAAAGCTCGATAAAATCCGCAAAATTAGTTTTATTTACGTAGTAGAACCACGCTGCAGTTATGTTATGGTTTACCACAGAATGGGTCAGCTCGACTAAGGAAGGACCACGCTCTCACAGAATACCAGCGTAAAATAGCATGTTAGTACTGCTGTTTAATGGTGAGTGTAAAGAACCGGATTCCGTTTTACTAGAAACAGGGCATTCCATTTTAGTATTCAGTGTGACAATGTATCTGCATTTTGATTCCCAATAGACGATAAATGTTGATGTCTATAAGCCACAATATCCACTTAGCATCAGATGGACTGTGTGCTCGTTTGTAATCCTCATTCTATAAAAAATTTATGCGTAACGTAAATTAGAAATAGGAACTCACCTGCTAATGAAGGTTATCGGTTTTTGTCCTAAGGCATGGCAGTCGCCGATGTTGGCGCGAACAACGTACTTGAATGGCAGGGACTCAGAAAACAAATAGATATAATTTATTTATTTACACACTCCCCCATCATACATACAACCTACACACTCCACATTCACACACTCTTTATACATACATACTAATTACAAATTTTCTAGAGGTTAAACTTTTGTAAACTTACTTTTTTGTAATCCTTATGGGAAGTAGCGGGTCATTCCCAACACGAGTATCCTCTTATTACTCACTGGGAAGTCTCAGTATTATGTTGTTAACAAGATTACCGAAATAAACGTATTATTTATTTATTAATTTACCTATTACAAAAACAACTTTGAAATCAAGTCCTAAGCGTAACCATTTCGCTGCAGCGCTGCGGGCTACGAGTTCGAATTCCACGAGACATGATAATTCTTTTCTGTCATTAATCAATCTATCAATTCCTGCAAAATAATTAGTCTTTCTTTTAATTATTTAACTATAGTATATGCCTCGATGGTCTTGTGGTATTAAACGCGGTTGCTGATCATGAGATCCCGGGTTCGAATTCCGGATTGGTCTAAAATTTGTTATTGGGTTTTTCTGTCAAAAACTTCTCAGTAGCAGCTCGGAGACAGTTGGAACAAGTTGGCGGTGTTTCACCTGTGCCTCAAAGCATAAAGCAGTTGGTTCTGCGACTGATCTCTCTCCGGTCGTGTCGGTTTGCCATGCGGGATTACGAGAGTGAAGGAATAGAGAGTGTACTTGTGCTTGCGCATACACTCGGGCACTATAATCCTCTCCAGCACAGATGGCTAGTCTCCGTTGGCACTGGCCGCCGTGATCGAAATTCGGTCTGGAAGACATTATTATGTACGAGTATATAGTGTATATATAAGTATAAAGTAACATATTTATATTACATACTAGCTGTTCCTCGCGACTTCACCCGCGTGGAATTTATTGCGATTGGATTTCATGGGTTTTAATTTTTTTTTGTGCGGTACCCTAATTCCTAAAATAAAAGTAGCCTTAGTTACTCCTTATAACATCAGCTATCTGCCGGTGTAAGTCACATCCAAATCGGTTCACAGGTATTTGCGTGATGCGTGTTCAGACAGACGTCGTGTTAGAGTTTTTTTATATTATATTATATATTATTATAGTATAAAGATATAGATAAAATATTTATATGCATTTTAAATTACATGTTTATATAAGCTAGGTTTTTTTATGCGGATCTACCCATAGCTCTCACCATACTACCAAAGGTTAGCTGGCAGAGAATGCCTTTTCGTCGTTTAATTCGCCTTTGTAGCAAGTGGTTTTGAGTGCAGTAAAGAAATTTTTATCTATCTATCTATAATTTATCGTTACTTGCTACTCTCGCTCTACCGCCAAGGTACATAGATAACATACACAATTTAAATAAAACTAGTTTTACGGATTTTATCGCGTATATTAACTTATTTTATATTACCGACGTTTCGAGTACTTTACAGCACCCATGGTCACGGGGGGGGACTGAGGTATTTGACGTCCCAATGTAATAGTTAACCACGGTTAGCTCCAGATTAAAAATTATTAATTTTTGTTGCGATCTACGCAGTATGAACTTACAGTATCTTGGGATTTAATTTTATTAATTATAGGATCCCAAGCAGATGGTAGCACCCAGCCATCTTCTCTATTGAAATTAGGATGTTTTTGATTTCAATAGCCTCGCGAATCATCCTTGGAAGGAATCGGTGTTCTTCAGCGAGGATTTGTGGTCTATCAAATCTAATGTAGTGACGGGGGCGATCCTGTACATGTTCACAGACTGCAGACTTCCTGGAGCGTCGATTCTTCACATCAGCTATGTGTTCTTTAACGCGGGTTTTTATTGATCTTTTAGTTTGTTCTATATAAGAGAGACCACATTCACAATCAAGCTTGCACTGCATCTTGCAGAGGGACATTACAATTGACTGATGGTAAAACTGACTAATCTTCTTCGGCGGCAGGTATGTTTTAATAGAAGCACGCTTCAGGATGTAGCCAATCTTGTCAGTGACACATCTGACATATGGCAGTAGCCGGCACTCGCTCGACTGTGGCCGCTTCACTCGTTCACTGTGACGTAGGCGCGGGACCCGCTTATTGTCGTGCATAACTTGCTTGACGTGTTGGAGCTCGGCGGAGGTGTTTACTGTCACAGATCCCTCGTGCTCTCTGAAACAAAGATTTACCCACGGTAGCTAATTGTGAAGGATGGTGATGAGAGTCACCGTTTAAATATCTATCTGTATGGGTCTTTTTTCTATACACATTGTGGCTCAAGGTGTTATCAGGATTCCGAATTACTAACACATCTAGAAAAGCTAAAGAGTTCTTTGCCTCTAGCTCCATTTTGAACTGAATTTTTTAGTTAAGATGGCCTAAAAATGCAGTTATTTTATCTAAAGTTAGAATTGTGAAAGTGTCGTCTACGTACCGCTTGTAGAATCTTGGATTTACGGAAGAAGTAAGTAGGACTTTTTCCTCATAGTCTTCCATGAATATATCGGCGACAATGGGAGATACAGGTGAGCCCATTGCCACGCCATCTACTTGCTTGTAGAACTCCTCCTTCCACAATAGGTAGCCTGATGTAAGGCAGTGTCTGAGTAATACTGCATATTCTATGGACATGTTGTTTTCCTCCAGCCTTCTAGTTACAATCGAGATGCAGTCTTCAACAGGTAAGCATGTGAACAGAGACTGCACATCATAACTGACCATAGTTTCATTGTCTGCCAGATGTAGGTCTTTAATCTCGCTGGCAAAATGGTAGGAATCCTTTGTGTGTATAAAATAAGTTAAAATAAGTTAATATACGCGATAAAATCCGTAAAACTAGTTTTATTTAAATATAAATAAAAAAAATTTAATTGCAATGCTGTACATGGGCCTCTTCCGTAGTCGGTGGAATACTTTATAGAATAAGGGTGACAAGCGAGCACACAGTCCACCTGATGCTAAGTGGCTGCTGTGGCCCATAGACACCTACAAATATATCTACATATATCCTCGTCGATTAAAAATCAAAATGCATGCAATGTTACCCTGAAGACTAAGATAAATGCCTCGTTTCCAATAAAAAGGGTCTCCGATTCTCTACACTCACCATAAGAAACACAGCAGCATTGAGCTGCTAATTAGTTAGGTTTACCTCAATCGTCACACTTGATGGGCGGATTGAACTTTTGACGCTGTCCGTCGCCAATATCGTTATTTATGTCTGGCATATACGAGATGGCACCAGTACCAATGAAATTGTTAATTGCAATTTTAAGTGCTGATTTACCACGTGCTCGGCGGTAAAGGAAAACATCGTGAGGAAACCTGCATGTCTGAGAAATAAGAAAAAAATATTTCGAAGACAAGTTCGCCAACACGCTCTGCGAAACCTAAAGATTTTTCAGATATTTCCCTTAGCTGCTTCTTACGATAACCACGGGAAGAAATGGAGTGATGAACTCTCTTATGTCGTCACCACACGGCTGTTAAGTTAGAACTATAAAAATCCGACAACGTCATTTTGCGACAGGCATTTGCAACGCGATGAAATCCGTTAAATTTGTTTCATTAACTGTGTAGTTTTCGCGTAAATATACGACTGAAAAATCATTCAAATGAATCGACTCAAAAAATAAAGAACAAAACCTTGATATTTTATCTACCTATTAGAACCATCCATAAATATACAGATTACTCCAGTGGAAGAATCAAAAAGAAGAAGGAATGAAAATATGAGGGCTTTCTATCTCTTATTTAAAATCGGTTAATAAAAGTATTGAGTTGTCGAGTTTGACTTATAAACTCATAAATTATAATTATCATTAATACTATTTAATTATGTTTAACGCATAGTATTATTAAAAATTGTAACAATGTACACTAACTAGCTACCGTCGTTTCAGTGGTATTTGGACCTTTTGTCTGATCTGCTTCGACAGACCTTGAGATTCTGCGCTACAATGTACTCTAGTGGATCGTAGAAATCAAGAGGGAGCGGGTTTAAGCTCCCGCTTCAGGGCCACCGATAAATGCAGCCGGCGGAGCCAAGATAACTTGTAAATATCTAATAATTCATGTATTGTGAAGATAAGTGAATCCCCTTTTACTATAGTTGCGATAATTGAGTCTAAGCGAGTAGTTTTGCACGCACTTTATTAATTATAAATATTCTGCTCTGATTTTACTTTCTTTTCCTCCTTTGAGTGTAGGAGTATATTAAATTTTAATTTCAATTTGTATGTTACTTGATATCTTCGTCTATTGTAGACCGATTTTAATGATTTTTTTTAATTAAAGAGATTTTGCCACAGGGGTAGTCCCATATAAATTTGGAGAAAAAAATCCAGGGTGGAAAAAGTTTTTAACATAATTATTACACTTTTAATCTTTAATTGTTTGTCAAAAAATAAGACCGATTGATATAAATATAAAATATTCATGTCTAGTCCTCAACGATTTTACTTTGGCATGATAAAGTAATTGGAATTTTTGTATTTTAAATAAGAGATCTCGACTAAAACTTGACCAACAAATAACCGTTGACTACAACACAAGGACACAAGCAACAATAAAACCTAGGAGAAGTAGGTGTCTGGCGGAGTGAACTCGCATAGAAGCATAGGAGTTTGTCACACCAAAGAAATCACCCGACTCTATAGAACGATAATCCTACTATACCAGACTTGGATGATTTATAAAATATCTTAGAAAATTAAATATCAATACCCTAAAGCTTAACAGAAAGATGCTGAAACAATAAATATTTTAGCTGAAATGGGTGGAGGTATCAGTTGCTCAACTGAAGGCATAGAAGGTACTTAAAGTGCGTATGTCATATGTTCCTCAAGTTGAGTCAGATACTGATGATACTGTATGGACTGTGGACTCACTGCTCAGTCAACTTTCTGAAGAAAATAATGACACTATTATAAACTATAAATTAAAGCTCTAGAATATATTTAAAACAGATAAGTTATTTCTGAATAGGAAGGTGCAGAGTACAACACGTCAATATGAAGTTATATAATATAGAGACTTTTGAGTGCTGTAGAGATTTGTTTAAATTTTTGGTTTTAAACATGTTTAATGAATATCGGCGCTCCGGTACATTCACAGCCGGATTTCTCACGGTGTCAAAATTGTACCGACGGTGGGCCGTTTAAAAGTAAAAGGGGATTAAATAAATATATTAAACGATACCATAGTAAAAGTATTTCGGCTTCACAGCCTACCGTAAATTCATAACTCTGTTAATATCCCTAATGACACAAATTTTTCACTTTTTTCGGAACAATAGAATAGAATCATTTTTATTCAATATAGATTGCAATACATAACACTTCTTGAAAGATTTTTTTTACTTTTACCACTGGTTCGCAAAAAAAAACCTCTGTCCTGGGAAGAACCAGCAAGAAACCCAACGGGACTTTTAAAAAAAAAGCACAATTTACAATATAATATTTTGTACAATTGTTATGAAAACATTTAGAAACAGCATGGTAGCGATCACCTCATTCCCAGGGGTTATTATCAGTCATGTACTCTTCAGTAGTATAATAACCCTTACGAGACAATTTTTGCTAAATAAATAACTTAAACCTTTTGATAGAAAAGGTCTGCATATTTTCTGGGACTTTGTTGTAAAAGCGTATACATTGCCCATGAAGGAGTTACTGACTCATTGGAGTCGAGTAACTAGTATAACTAACTTGTGCTTGTTCCTAGTACTTACAGAATGTACATCACTATTTTTAATAAAACTATTTTTGTTTTTCTGTACATACATTAAATTCTCGTAAATACTGGGTGTTACAAAACTACCCGTAAAGCTGAAAGGAGGTTAAATAGGGCCTTATAACGAGTCCATTCACAATATTTAAGAACCGTAGTAACGCTGTATAACATAGCCCAAAAAATAAAAAAATATTATTATTTTCACTGATGTGCAAAACCTATTTCAGTAAAATTAAAAAGTAAACTACGCAGAATGTACCTACATTTTTACCTAATTCGCGGAACGACAAAAATTTTAAAAGAACTAACCTAACGAAACAACCTAAACGAACACTAACTTTTTCATAATAAACGTCAAATTTACAGAAACGGCTCAAAGTGTGTTCCGACTTGCTCAATACACAACATCGCTCGTCGGGATATGGCTTGTGTGGCATTTCGCACCATCCGATTTAACACGCTGTTCCATCTCGGCAACCGTTGGGCAATCGGAGAAATACACTTTCTCCTTCACATAACCACACAATAAGAAGTCCAAGGGTGTGAGGTCCGGAGAACGAGCAGGCCATAGCACCGGTCCCCCGCGGCCAATCCATCCTCGCGGAAAGCGAACTTTAAGATGTTCTCGTACGTTGCGAGCAAAATGTGCCGGAGCTCCATCATGCTGAAACACCATGTTTCTTTGGTTCTCAAAGTAATCCCAGTCAGCCACAGGGAAGTCGTCAATCGCTTCTTCGGATTCCGTTTGTAAAAACGTTAGATAGTTGCTATCGTTCAGACGTGATGGCATAATGACGGGACCGATGACATGCCCGTCATAAAGGCCAGCCCACACATTCAGCCGCCACTGGTGTTGGAATCTGCCCTACCGTGAAGCATGTGAATTCACGCGAGCCCAAACATGATCGTTATGCATATTTGAAAGTCCTGACCTAGTGAATGTTGCCTCGTCCGTCCAAAGAACATAGTTTACGTAATTAGGGTGTACGACGATAGTGATAAGGGTGACGATTGTCGTCACGAAGAATTCGCTAAACTGCAACATGGTTTATACCGAATCTTGTTCCGGCTCGCCTCGTACTTGTGGTCGGCTCTTCTTCAAAATGCTCTAACACTAATTCAGCCTGCCTGGCGTCGACTATGCTTGGACGTCCACTTCCAGTAGAAAGATGAAAAGAGCCGGTGGAATGTAGTCGTCTTGACATGTTCAGAAAACACTGGTACGAAGGCAGCCGTCGCTGTTCAGTGGGGGTCTACCATCGATAAATCGTTGCCGATACAGTTCGTGAGCACGATTTAAATTGCTATCTTCATGGCCTACGCATAACATCATATCGTAATATTCCGAGTTAGAAAAGCATCGTTATTTTGCAAAAAAATGTTGGAAAAAAAAACTCGAAACAGTTGTAGGATATTGATTAGAAGATTTGAAATTGACAACATTTTTTTTTTTCCAACTTGACATTTTTTGAAGCCAGTACTTGAGTATAATGACATCTTTGTATTGAGGTAGCAAACAATTATGAATGAAAAATAGAAAAACTATTAAAGTAGACAATTATTAGGTAAAATAGGTACGAGTATGTAGGCCTTTCTGTTAAATAATCTGGTTCCCTGACAGCTTACTAGGGTTGACAAAATTTTTGGCTTTGGTAATTAATTATATTTTTTACGGGGTATTTTGTAACACGTTGTATATTGAGAGGCCAAAGTTAATATATTTATTTCTTAAAATTTTTCTTTAAGGGATTCCTTCGGACCTAGGTTATAAATTGCTCTTATAACTCTCTTTTGCAAAACAAAGATAGTTTCAATGTCAGTCGCATTACCCCATAGCAAGATTCCATATGACATTATGCTATGGAAATAACTAAAATAAACTAATCTAGCTGTTTCAACACATGTAAGGCATCTAATCTTTTTTACAGCATATGCTGCACAATAACAGAATTGTACAATTATCATAGTAATGTACCAGTGGCTAAAAGAATTCCCAGAGGTGCGAGGATGCAACTTACTTAAGCATTGTCATGCACTATTCAAAATTATTTTACTAAATGAGTTGAGTTGTCAAAAATTATTTACTTTCGCGTATTCCCATTTTTATTTTAATAAAACAATAAATAAATCAATTACGTCTCAACTAAAAGAGACATCTTTTCAAAATTTAAATTATGCAATTAATACTCATTTATGTCCACCTCGTCCTAAATTTGATTAAAAAAGTAGTTGCATCGAAAGTAATGGATGGCGACTTAAAAATGCATCCCATTTTATTCTCAGACGACATCCTGGCTCCTCATGTCGAAACTCTTGAAGGCCTTCGTTAGAAGCATCCAGTCAATCCTTCTCAAATTTACCGCTGCCTCACAATACTTCTATGCAACACTTTCAGAAAAGAAGAAGAAAAAGAAAAGATCTCCCGCCGGCCGATGTGTTTTGCCCGGGGAGCGGCCAACGCTCCGAGTGGTAGTTCGGAGCTATTCTATATATACTGCTTTTACTTCAGAACTTTGATAGCGCGATTTAGGCTTCGATGTATTTTCGCTTGTGGCGCGACAACAGCGCCGCCATATACTTTAGACGCAATTTTGTCATTTTCGAATGGCTCTACTGGCGGCATTGACGGGATTACGCCTCAACATCTCAAAGATCTTGTAAGCGCGTCTGTCGGTGACGCCGGTAGAGTACTTCTTAATGACATTACAAAATTATGTAATTTTATGCTCTCTGGTAATGTTAATCCCAATTTCATTCCCTACTTATATGGGGCAAGATTGTGTGCCTTCAAAAACCAGGATAACGGTATCCGTCCTATTGCCGTTGGTTCCACATTTCGACGCTTAACTTCAAAATTAGCTTGCAGGCACATAATCTCTAACCTTAAATATCATTTTTGAGTTACCGAAGGATAATGAAAGGTAAATTTATTTCATTTTTTTGTTAGATAGGTACTTATAGCGAAAAAATAATCAAGTAATAATTTAACTACATAAATAATACCTTAATATTTTATAACAAAACTTAGTTCAAATTTACTTCACTACCCAACCACCTACACATACCTGTACTCGTCTTTGTAATTAAAATATTTTAAGTGAGGTCCTGGGTTCAAATCCCGGGTCGGGCCAAAAAATTTGGTTATTGAGTTTTTCCGTCAAGAAATTCTCAGTAGCTTCCCGGAGTCATGAAGTTGGCGGTGTCTTACCCCCGTGCCTCGGAAAGCACGCGTTGGTTTACCGTCTCATCGGATTATGAGAGTGAGGGAATATAAAGTGGACCTGTGCTTGCGCATACACTTGGTCACTATAATCCTGTCCTGCGCCGATGGCTAGTCTCCATTGAGGCTGGCCGCTGTGACCGAAATTTGGTCTGGGGACCTTCGTTCGCTACAAATTACGAGATTAGTTTATATTTGTATAGCAATTTCAACCAACGATGTATAAAGCTAAGGTCGAAATTCGAGTAAACGAATAACATGACAGCTAAATAAGTGTAACGAGACTATTTCTTAACCCTGCAGTTGTCGCGCCTCATAAAAACAAGTAAGTGGTCACGTGAGTTTCATATGTAGTCCAATCTAAAATAAGAAGAAAGCCGTAAAATATCAACTTTAATAACATTTAGTCAACGGTTAATTATATTAAATAAACAAATACATTTATATCTATTTTTAAATCAAATAATAATAATGAAAAAACTTTTACATATTAATATATGAAAATGGCACATTAATTTCAAAGTGAGATCACAAATTTTTGTTTGCTGTGTATAATAAGATGAATGCTAGTGTTTCCTCTATTCGTTGATACACTCTTCGACCAGCAAGTTATCATTTAAAAATAAATCATATATAAATGCATGTACACGTGCTGCACTGAGCACGTCTTCCTACTTTTCAACTTTTAATACTTGACATGTGAAAAGATTCATTAAAGTGACTTTTCTGAAATTTGATATAATTTTAATGTGGAATAATATTATAATCCACCCGACCACTGTAGGGTTAACTTTTAGGTTTTTCCAAAATTGATGTGTAATGTGATTGCGGATCGATATCGATATTTTTTTTATAACTCATTGAAGAAACATCAAAACTTAATTAATTAATTTAATCACTCAACTAAAGAAGAATATTATTGAGTAGAGTATGTTACCTAGTATTATAATAAAAATGTACATGAACAATTTCAGTCCTTAGATAAAATAAATTCAACAAGGGATTTTTTAATTTTCTGGGATAAAATGTAGGTTATGTGTTAATTCAGAGTAACCAAATTGGTTCAGTTGTGTGGTTATATATATATATATATATATATATATATATATATATATATATATATATATATATATATATATATATATATATATACATGAAACAAGCATTAGGATAAGTGTTATTCCAAACTATAGTACCGACACAATTTCCATTTAAAATATTACTATGGATTATCATAATTGTTTTACTTTTAAAATTCCAAAAGACCCTCACTTAAAATGAGGTGGCACAATTGTGCAATCGAAAAAGGTTGGGAACTACTGCACAGTACTATCTGTTCGATGCACTTTGATTTAACTTAATTTCAATGTTTGCCTAGTAAACATCGCAAATTAGTCTGTAATGCTTTACCAATATTACTGTTAACAGATGCTGAAAGTATTATTCATTAGGATTGCTTTTCAGGCAACCACTTACAGCAATTTTGTTTGGTACTTAGAGCTTTTCTTATTTCTGGTGTTTACATAACCATGCAAAATACAGCTCTTTAGAGTACTAACAGTCTCTACGCTAAGCCACGGACAGACGGACGGACTTGAAAACTATAAGGGTTCCTTAATTTGGACCAAAAGACTGTTGCGCTGTTACAAGAGAGTTCAGATTATTTTATTAGTTCAGTGCGTTTTGCTTATGCTTGTTTTTCGCTTAGAAACTATCGATATAAAATATCGATATGCTATATCATAATTAATTCGTCTGTTTCACGTTTATCAGCATTTTAATAGATACTTAAGATATAATATTTTTACAAACTACATTCTAAATATTTATTTTTATAAGTATTGTTATTGAACAATTTGTTGTGGCTTTTAATAAAATGGTAATTCTAAATTTAATGTAATTTTTTTTTAAATAATTAAATATTGGAAGCACTTGCATTTCATAACAATATAAATTTTTTTTGGTTTTATTTTCTCTACCAATATTCACAATGTTTCTTTCAGGTTAAAATATTCATGAATTTTCTCAAACAATTCAACAGTAAATTTGTCAGGAAGTATTATAAAAACCTGATTGAACATCTTCATTAAAATCCTTATAATGGCTGAAAAAGATCTTTTCCCATATTTATATTGTTCAGATCTATTAACGTACAGTTTATTTTTCACATTTGGGTGAGACAACATTTTCTACAAATATCCACACATAGACTAAACCATTTTTTCTGGTAAACCAAATATATAATCATTTGTTCCTACTGTTAACACAGGAACAGTAACATCGTCAGGTTGCGGTGATGTTATTAAAATCGACAATCGTTTGGCTTCATAAGTAACATATCAAATCTATTCACAGTTAGTATTTTGAGGTTTCCCTAAGATATTGGTTATAAACATCTTATTGAGGCAATACTTACTAGACGACATGTTGGTTCCTGTCAGTTACCACCCTGTCTGACTTTTCCAAAGAAGATAATCTTGATTGAGACGTCTCGTAAATATAAATTAATTTATTCTGATTTTAATTCTTCATGAAGTTTTATTAAACATTTTATACTAGACTATTGGAATCCGTGAATGAAATTCAAGTTATTTGTTACGTCTGTCTGCCTATCACTTCTTATTGATTTTAAGTTCCAAAATATTAGTATTTCTTCTAAAACTCAATTTGATTACTATCGCATCGAGCTCTTTTTATTTATTAAAATCGCAGTGTATTTGAGTGTGAAAGCAAAAAATATTAATTTTATTTACAAAATCAGCAGAATCTCTTGCAGACCTCGATAAATTTTAAATCTACGTAGGTATTAGTAAACCAGATTTACACTTTTTATATTTCATTTGATATTATATTCTTTAAAAACAAAATTTGACAATTATTTTACACAACCCTGAGTTTGAGCACTGGCGAGCCGGTTTAAAGCAGTTTCTCTATGTACGTGACGAGCATAGACTTGATTAGAATGTAGCTTACAAAACCTTCATTGTATGACTCCACAGGTAATAAATTGTTTACACCTGGTGCATCAGAATATACAAGGCATGATAGGCAAAGAGCTGAAAATTGAATTGTTCTTAATGCAATAATATTCATATTTTATGTATTACTGAACATTGGTTAAAAGCTCATAACATAATGTTTAATTTCAGTAATCATGGTGGTCATTCGTTCAATAGAGAAACGGTTTTAAAGGTGGCTCGTTAATATTATTAAATTATTATCATGTGGAACGTAAAGATATTGTGAGCCTCTCTGTTGAGCGAACTGTAGAAATGGCTTTGATGTTGGTGGGCACCTCATTGTTGTGTGCGTCTACAGACCCCATGTTCTATATACAATACTTTTAGAAAATTATGGAGGAAGTTTTTGTTAAGCTTAATAAACAGAATAAATCTGTTGTAATATGTGGAACTTTAATATCAATCTCCTAGAAGCTTCCTCCACCAATATTAAATTTAGATCATTGTTTAAATCATATGGTCTTTTTAATTTATTTTCTTTTTAGTTATCGCTGGACAGGTTTCTCAGTGTGTTCATCTCATTCAACGCATCATTGTTGCAAGGTCGTGTGTCGGTTAATTTCGAACAGTCTAGCTCTTTAATAAGGAGACCTTCTAATGATTTTACCTACTTAAGGCCACAAATGTTTGAACAGCAGCGAAAAGCTTCGAGTCTAAGTATACAACGGAATGGTCGAGAACTACCTGCATTTTGTGTACTGTGCAAGCCAACATAATATAATTAGCAGCATTCTTCGTTCTGCAGACCCGTGACTATATTTTGCTGGAAATTGCACAGTCTTGGGTTAAATGACTCAATTAAAGAACACCGTCTTTACCAATCTATACAGACGGATGGTATGTCAGTATCATACATTTGTGCTCTCTATGGCAGCAGGGCCATATGATTTTTATAATGTCCAATGGCACCATTCACCAGACCTTTGGACAGTCAAAGTTTATCAACCGATGCTACAGACTAGAACAATTCGACCTCAATATCATTATCGAGGACTCCAAAACCCCAGTACACCAAAATGTCAGACGGATGGGAATTGAAAAAAGATACTAAAGATAAAATTATACGAATGAAAGAGATATAGTTGTCATGCTACGATGTTGTGTCAGTTTGCAATACGTACATCAAAGCGAGCCAATTAGTACTCAGAATAATAACTAAAGCATATTGTTCTGTGAATCAGCACCAATTATGGTCTTCACTTTCGAGTTTTATTATCTGCTCTACGACGGTCCCTTTTACCACTTCATCATATTACACGATTTTTTGTATAAATGTGTGTGTGTGTGTGTGTGTGTGTGTGTGTGTGTGTGTGTGTGTGTGTGTGTGTGTGTGTGTGTGTGTGTGTGTGTGTGTGTGTGTGTGTATGCGTACGTGTGTGTGTGCGTGTGTGTGTGTGTTTGCATACACTTATATGTATCTATTTTTATCTTTCTGTTTTTTAATAAGTAATTTTTAATAGTGTCGTGTGTGTAGATGTAAGTGTAGTTGTAGATGTATGTCTTTTATGTCTTAACTTGACTTATTAAAGGAAAGATATTTTAGCTCCATTATGAATTTCTGATAAAAACTTAGAATTGTAAAAAACTACGGTTGCCAACTATGGCAAAATCGTCCCTATGGCAATGTATGGGGAAACCTTTGGACATAAAGCGTCCACTGCTGAACAAATGCTGTAATGTGGATGGATGGAAAACCAGTACCGTGTGGCAACCGTGTGGTGGTGGCTTAAGAGAATCCACCATCCCATTTCGTCCCGTGGGTGTCGTAAGAGGCAACTATGGATTTCCCATGCCAGATAATTGTTTTGGCTTCCGACAGATGGCGGTATAACTATCTCATTTTCATCAGTAAAATACCTAGACTGGCGATGGGCAGCAGCGTCAAAGACGCGACACGTCTGGTCCTGTGATCGTTAATTTGATTGCTTTTTAGCAATTTCAATTTCAATTTGATGCCTAAATGCTGCTGTGTTTGGTACGGTGAGTGTAAAGAACCGGATACCCTTTTTACTAGTAAGAGGCATTCCATCTTAGTCCTTCAGGGTAACAACGCATCTGCGTTTTGATTCTAAACTGGCTACAATTTTGGATGTCTATTCTATGGGCCATAGCATAGCATCCGCTTATCATTAATTGAACTGTGTGCTCGTTTGTCAACCTTTTTCTATAAAAAAAAACATATGCAATACTTTAGATGCATATGTGTGCGCGAGTGCCTGATCTTACAATAAGCTGAGCATGGTGTCAGCTTGGTTTCATCGTTACTTGAGCAGCGCTTCGTCTTTATTTTTTTTTCGACTGAGATTAGTGAAATAAATTACCAAGGATTTGAAAGACTTAAAACAGCTGTGGAATGAATCTTGGAATTTACAAAAACATTAGCGATCGCCCCCCGCCCCCGTCCAATTGTAAATCTAAACCATTCAGGAACTCAAACTCTAACAAAACGCACACAAAAATTTCATCAAAATCGGTCCAGCCGTTTAGGAGGAGTTAAGTGACAAATATACGTAAAGAATTATTTATAATAAAGATAATATAAAAAATTACAGCCCTAAAATAAGTTCTCACATCAGATCTAAAAAAGTTTTGTGATTACAGACATTAATTAATTAGGAATTTGTATACATACCGACGGACGTATTATTGTGATAATAGATACAAATTACTCCACAACTTTTGAAAAGCTTGACAGATCATAATATGAAATCAATGCGCATAAATCATCAGGAGCGCGGGCATCAAAACTCGCGTCGAATAACTGTCGAGAATCAGCATAACAACACGGTGCGGTAATTGGACTGAGTGTGTCTGTCGCAAGGAGGATGTTAGCGTCACGTCACGCGGGGGTCGCACTTGGACATTAATTAACCCACGACATATTATACTTTGCATACTATGCAGATAGGAATAGAAATATGCATCCGCGTGAATGCTTACTTCAGCTAGACGTTTAAATTCATATATTTTAAATTAAAAAGAACAGTGAAGCGAAAATGCAAGAAGAAACGTTTCATGTATTTATTTAAATTAATGAAAGGATAAAACATTAAATTCAAAAAATTAATGATGTAAATCATAAACGTGAAAAAGTGAGCTAAATCGGGACATACGTTTTGAACGGTGCTGACGTGTAGTGTCTGTGATAGTACTGGTAACCAGTTGGCTTTTACAGCTTCATTGGGCTCATCGGTCATAAAAAGGAGGAAGTTTTCATTCATAGTTCATTTAAAGATTTCTGAAGGTTATTTTCGTAACGATGTTCACCTATACGAATATGAGTGTACAGATTATTGACAGATGAATTATCATACCGAGCAGGAGTGGCGGGCTACGACTCTGACGGCTAACTCGTGTCGTTCGATGTTCTGGGCCGTAAGAACCGCACAGGAATGCGGGCGTACAGTACACATCGCGTACATCGTACATCGCGTACACACCGCGCACGCAGTACGTGGTGTGTACGCGATGTGTACGCGTATTACGCGGTGTTACGCGATGTGTACGCGGTGCTTACGCGGTGTGTGCGCGGTGTGTACACGGTGTGTACGCGATGTGTACGCGGTATGTACACGGTGTGTACGCGGTGTGTACGCGGTGTACGCGATGTGTATGCAGTGTGTACGCGATGTGTACGCGCTGTTTACGCGGTGTGTACGCGGTCTGTACGCTGTGTGTACGCGATGTGAAGGGGTGTGCAGCGCGTCCCATACGTTGTCCTAATCGTGCTTGCGTCACTAGGTGAGTGTGTAGTGATTGTGACCTAAATGCAGTTTTATTTCAACTCCTTCTCCCCCTTTTTACATTAATGTTTTAAGTGAGATATAGACAATGCATAAACTATATTCGGAACCAACTCTACACAAAGAGCACGTTATTAATTCGACTGCTTTTACTGTTTAATGTAGCGAATATCTCTATAAAATAGGGATTGGCGATAATAGAATCAGTTTACTTGTAGTCGCCGAGATGCCACTTCCCTTCAACAAATTATTTCACGTTTGATTACAACGCCACCTCTGTAGAGTTTTACTAGTATTGTATATATTCTAACTATTCTAATTACACTGCACTAGATATATAAGTGTTGCATTAAGAGTTTGCTTAATACAAAAACTTGGCATTACTTATACATTTACAAATTGGTTTATTTTCTACGCAACTTCCTCATGTAATAGATCAATCAAGGTTTATAATCACACTTTTTAGCTCGACGAAGTTATTGCTAAACATTTAACGTCGAAACAGGATTTATGGTAACTTTAACTTTCCGATCTAAAAGGAAGGCATGTTTTATAGGACCTTAGCCGTAAGTCCAGTCGAGTATCAGTTTTTTAGTTGCCACTTATTAATTAAAATTTAGTAACTAGTACCGTTTAGCTTTATCTATATAATTACTTGCGTTTTATTTAAAACAGAAACAGAAACAGAAACAAAACTTTATTCAATATAGATTATAAATAATACTTATTGAAAGTCACTCTTTTGTCTAATTACCACTGGTTCGAAAAAAAACCTCTGTCCTGGGAAGAACCAGCAAAAACCCAGCGGGACTTTTTTTAAATAACAGCTTACAATCATGTATATTACACAATTAACCACACAAAACAAATTAGAAACAGCCTGGCAGCGAACACCTCATTCCCAGGGTTATTATCATCCATAAATTCCTTAACATTATAATAACCCTTTTATACAAACTATGTTTAATAAAGTTTTTGAATGAGCAGGTCGAATTTTGTATATTTTCTGGGATTTTGTTGTAAGCGTATACATCGCAAGAATGAATTACTGACTCGGTGGAGTCGAGTAACTACTACTAGCTTGTGTTTGTTCCTAGTATTTACAGAATGAATATCACTTATTTTTGTATAACTACTTTTATTTTTGTGTACGTACATTACATTTTCATAAATGTATTGAGAGGCCAAAGTTAATATATTAATTTCCTTAAATTTTTGTCTGAGCGACTCTTTGGGTTTTAAATCATAGATTGCTCTTATGGCCCTTCTGTAAAACAAATATAATTTCAGTGTCAGTTGCGTGTCCCCATAGCAAAATACCATAGGACATTATGCTATGAAATAGCTAAAGTAAACAAGTCTAGCTGTTTCCACACTGGTAAGATTTCTAATCTTTTTACAGCATATGCTGCAGAACTAAGTCTGCTTGCTAACTTTGATATATGGGGCTCCATTGAAGCTTCGCGTCTAGTGTTATTCAAGAAAAATGGTGGTATCGACAAGACTTAGTTCCTCCCATTTAAAATTACATTAGTATTTAATTGTCTGACATTTGGTCACGAACTTCATACATTTCGTTTTAGTGCTATTTAAATGCAAGTTATTAACATTAAACCAATTTACTAATTTAGATGTAGCATTATTTACTTCGTCATATTTTAATAATTGTCGTTTTAATTTGAAAATTAATGAAGTGTCATCAGCAAATAATACTATATTATAGTTATCCCTACTATGTAAGGTAAGTCATTAATATATACAAGAAACAGAAAGGGGCCGAATTGAGCCTTGAGGCACGCCCATTTGTACTATCGACCCGAAGAGCTCATACTATAATGACAACTTTTTGAGTTCTGTTACTTAAATATGAAACAATTAATTTAAGAAGCATTACTTCTTACACCGTAGTGTTGTAGTTTCCTGATTAATGTTTCATGGTGAACACAATCGAAGGCTTTGGATAGGTCACAGAATATACCCAAAGCATCCTGTGAATTCTCCATGCATTGAAAATATATTTAATCAGCTCAACACCAGCATCAGTTGTCGAGCGACCCTTGTGAAACAATTGATTTTTATGAATAAATTATTAACATTAAAAAATTAACATTTGATCAAGAATAATTTTTCAAAAATTTTACTTAGTGTTGGCAGTACAGAAATGGGTCTAAAATTGGCGGGGTCTAATGTACTACCAGATTTAAATAAAGTATTACTTACTATGCTTCATCAAATCAGAAACACACCATATTCGATACTAGTATTAAAATAATAGCTAGTTGAGGCGCGATTATATCGATTATAGACATAATAACTTTAAATGCCCCACAGATCCGCAGTTTTCTTAACATCAATAGTTTTAAAATATTTTACAATATCTTTTGATGATATTTTATGAAATGTAAATGTCTTTGTACACGCATTTACATTTTGTTTAAACAATGATTCGGCGACGGCAGGAGAAGAATTCAGTGACATAGTGGTTAAGATCGGAATATCCGTAAAATACTTCTCAAAAACCATTGCAACATCCTGATCTGATTCCGTTAATTTGTTGTTAAAACTCAACCGGTAGTTTGAATTGCGAGAGATTGACCTTACCAGTTTCACTATTAATTATACTCCACGTCATTTTAATTTTATTAGAAGCCGTCTTAATTTTGTTGCTCAAATGCAAAGACTTGGCTTTGGAGCACCTCCTTTAAATATTTTTGAATATTTTTAACATATTCCTAAATTCGACGCTAGGGTTATATGACCTTTCATGGTAAGTTCATATAACCTTTGTCTCTCTTATGGACTCTACTGTCGCCCATTCATTGAAAGCCTTCCGACTGTTCAAGGAGAACGTTTTAGAAGTAAAAATATTATCAAATTCATTGCAAATAAGTTCAAACACTGTTCCATATAAACTATATGATTTAAGTGACTCCTGCGATAGAAATTCCTTAATATGAAGTTGTAACACGTAGTACTCAAGGAGCGACAACGGACTGCATTCTTATTTAGATTTAATTTAGTTTTGAAAGAGCCATCTGCACTGGACAGGATTATAGTGCCCAAGTGTATGCAAGCACAGTGCACCCTCTATTCTCTCATTCTCATAGTACCATGGGACGGTAATTTGACACGACCGGAGAGAGATCACGCGCAAGACTAACGGAGCTAAAAGGCCAATCAGGCGACTGCCTCGTTGTTCTAGTGGTCGTTAACGCGATTCCTGATTATGAGGTCCCGGGTTCGAATCCCGCATCGGGCCAAAATCAGTCATTGAGTTTTTCTGTCAAGAAATTCTCAGTAGCAGCCCTGAGTCAGGCAGTTGGCGGTGTTTCATCGCCGGCCCTACGCCTGACGTGTGTTTATATTGCTTATTTGGAACTTGGAACTTACGTGCAATCATCCAGGATGTCCTGAACTCGTTTCTTCACGTCCTCCGGTACGCCAGGCGTCGATATGAGCTGAGGGCATGCTGCCAGCGCCAACACCTATAGGAAATTCTTCATTAAAGTATAATAATGTTCGCTTGCCGTGTTGTAGTGGCGTTGCTTGCGTACTAGGAAATATACGGTAAGCGCTTAGCCCCTGCTTCCACCACGACTCATTAATTTGGGATTTTTTTTATAGGAAGTGGATGCTGTGGCCCATAGAGATCTACAACAATCCTCAATTAAGAAACAAAATGCAGATGCGTAGTCACCCCTGAGAACTAAGATGGAATGCCTCATTTCCATCAAAAAGGGTATCCGGTCCTCTACGCTCGCCATACGGAACACAGCAGAATTAAGCTGCTATTTTACGCTGGTATTCTGTGAGAGCGTGGTCCTTCCCCGGTCGAGTCGACCCATCCGTGCTACAACCATAATATAGTTTCAGCATGACTCTACTACGTACAAATGCTTTTTCTTATATCAAACCAATGGTTTAACAATACAAAACCATAGTTTTAGTTTTAAAGGTGATAGTAATCGCAATGGTCAACTAAGGAAAATGACAACAAATATACTGATACCTAACAAATAGATTTTTATATAGAATAAGAGTGACAAACGAGCACATAGTCCACTTGATGGTTAATGGATGCGGTGGGCCATAAATATTTACATCTATCCTCGATTAAGGATCTAAATGCAGATGCATTGCCACCGTTGAGGACTAAGAGAATGCCAGGTGTCCAGTTAAAAAAGGTCACTGGCTTTCTACACTCACTATACGAAACACTAGTTTTAACTGCTATTTCATGCTGGTGTTCTGTGATAGCGTGGTCCTCCCGACTAGCCGACCTCTAATCATAAATACTCGTACAATCATAAATAGCTACAACATAGCTCTACCAAGTATTAAACATGTATTAAAGAGTTTTCCGTTTTCTCACTTCAAAAATTGCTAGAAATATTCAAACACTTTGGAATTTACTTTATGGTTCGAGCCTACCTAGAATAAGTGTTGGGGCATTGGAAACGTCTGAAATTTTAAAAACAAAAGCTCGATAAAATCCAAAATTAGTTTTATTTACACGTAGTAGAACCACGCTGCAGTTATGTTATGGTTGTACCACGAATGGGTCAGCTCGACTAAGGAAGGACCACGCTCTCACAGAATACCAGCGTAAAATAGCATGTTGTACTGCTGTGTTTCGAATGGTGAGTGTAAAACCCATTCCGTTTTACTAGAAACAGGGCATTCCATTTTAGTATTCAGTGTGACAATATCTGCATTTATTCCCAATAGACGATAAATGTTGATGTCTATAAGCCACAATATCCACTTAGCATCAGATGGACTGTGTGCTCGTTTGTAATCCTCATTCTATAAAAAAAAATTATGCGTAACGTAAATAAGAAATAGGAACTCACCTGCCTAATGAAGGTTGTCGGCTTTTGTCCTAAGGCATGGCAGTCGCCGTTGTTGGCGCGAACAACGTACTTGAATGGCTTAGGCTCCTAAAACAAATAGATATAATTTATTTATTTGTCACACTCCCCATCACATACAACAACACTCCACTCACATTCACACTCTTTATACACATACATACTAATTACAAATTTTCTAGAGGTTAAACTTTTTGTAAACTTACTTTTTTGTAATCCTTATGGGAAGTAGCGGGTCATTCCCAACACGAGTATCCTCTTATTACTCACTGGGAAGTCTCAGTATTATGTTGTTAACAAGATTACCGAAATAAACGTATTATTTATTTATTAATTTACCTATTACAAAAACAACTTTGAAATCAAGTCGCCAAGCGTAACCATTTCGCTGCAGCGCTGCGGGCTGCAGGTTCGAATTCTACACGAGACATGATAATTCTTTTTCTGTCATTAATCAATCTATCAATTCCTGCAAAATAAGTAGTCTTTCTTTTAATTATTTAACTATAGTATATGCCTCGATGCTCTTGTGGTATTAAACGCGGTTGCTGATCATGGGATACCGGGTTCGAATTCCGGATTGGTCTAAAATTTGTTATTGGGTTTTTCTGTCAAAAACTTCTCAGTAGCAGCTCGGAGACATTCGGAACAAGTTGGCGGTGTTTCACCCCTGTGCCTCGGAAAGCACGTAAAGCAGTTGGTTCTGCGACTGATCTCTCTCCGGTCGTGTCGGTTTGCTGTGCCGGACCATGAGAGTGAAGGAATAGAGAGTGCATCTGTGCTTGCGCATACACTCGGGCACTATAATCCTCTCCAGCGCAGATGGCTAGTCTCCGTTGGCACTGGCCGCCGTGATCGAAATTCGGTCTGGAAGACATTATTATGTACGAGTATATAGTGTATATATAAGTATAAAGTAACATATTTATATTACATACTAGCTGTTCCTCGCGACTTCACCCGCGTGGAATTTATTGCGATTGGATTTCATGGGTTTTAATTTTTTTTTTGTGCGGTACCCTAATTCCTAAAATAAAAGTAGCCTTAGTTACTCCTTATAACATCAGCTATCTGCCGGTGTAAGTCACATCCAAATCGGTTCACAGGTTTTTGCGTGATGCGTGTTCAGACAGACGTCGTGTTAGAGTTTTTTTATATTATATTATATATTATTATAGTAGTTTATATAAGCTAGGTTTTTTTTGATGCGGATCTACCCATAGCTCTCACCATACTACTAAAGGTTAGCTGGCAGAGAATGCCTTTTCGTCATTTAATTCGCCTTTGTAGCAAGTGGTTTTGAGTGCAGTAAAGAAATTTTTATCTATCTATCTATAATTTCTCGTTACTTGCTACTCTCGCTCTACCGCCTAGGTACATAGATAACATACACAATTTAAATAAAACTAGTTTTACGGATTTTATCGCGTATATTAACTTATTTTATATTACCGACGTTTCGAGTACTTTACAGCACCCATGGTCACGGGGGGGGACTGAGGTATTTGACGTCCCAATGTAATAGTTAACCACGGTTAGCTCCAGATTAAAAATTATTAATTTTTGTTGCGATCTACGCAGTATGAACTTACAGTATCTTGGGATTTAATTTTATTAATTATAGGATCCCAAGCAGATGGTAACACCAACCATCTTCTCTATTGAAATTAGGATGTTTTTGATTTCAATAGCCTCGCGAATCATCCTTGGAAGGAATCGGTGTTCTTCAGCGAGTTTGTGGTCTATCAAATCTAATGTAGTGACAGGGGCGATCCTGTACATGTTCACAGACCGCAGACTTCCCGGAGCGTCGATTCTTCACATCAGCTATGTGTTCTTTAACGCGGGTTTTATTGATCTTTTAGTTTGTTCTATATAAAGAGACCATTCACAATCAAGCTTGTACACTCCTGCATCTTGCAGAGGACATTACAATTGACTGATGGTAAAACGACTAATCTTCTTCGGCGGCAGTATGTTTTAATAGAAGCACGCTTCAGGATGTAGCCAATCTTGTCAGTGACACATCTGACATGGCAGTACAGCCGGCACTCGCTCGACTGTGGCCGGCTTCACTCGTTCACTGTGACGTAGGCGCGGGACCCGAAGCTTATTGTCGTATAACGCTTGACGTGTTGGAGCTCGGCGGCGGGTGTTTACTGTCACAGATCCCTCGTGCTCTGAAACAAAGATTTACCCGGTAGCTAATTGTGAAGGATGGTGATGAGAGTCACCGTTTAAATATCTATCTGTATGGGTCTTTTTTCTATACACATTGTGGCTCAAGGTGTTATCAGGATTCCGAATTACTAACACATCTAGAAAAGCTAAAGAGTTCTTTGCCTCTAGCTCCATTTTGAACTGAATTTTTTAGTTAAGATGGCCTAAAAATGCAGTTATTTTATCTAAAGTTAGAATTGTGAAAGTGTCGTCTACGTACCGCTTGTAGAATCTTGGATTTACGGAAGAAGTAAGTAGGACTTTTTCCTCATAGTCTTCCATGAATATATCGGCGACAATGGGAGATACAGGTGAGCCCATCGCCACGCCATCTACGCTTGTAGAACTCCTCCTTCCACAATAGGTAGCCAGATGTAAGGCAGTGTCGGGTAATACTGCATATTCTATGGGCATGTTGTTTTCTCCAGCCTTCTAGTTACAATCGAGATGCAGTCTTCAACAGGTAAGCATGTGAACAGAGACTGCACATCATAACTGACCATAGTTTCATTGTCTGCCAGATGTGGGTCTTTAATCTCGCTGACAAAATGGTAGGAATCCTTTGTGTATAAAATAAGTTAAAATAAGTTAATATACGCGATAAAATCCGTAAAACTAGTTTTATTTAAATATAAATAAAAAAAATTTAATTGCAATGCTGTACATGGGCCTCTCCCGTAGTCGGTGGGATACTTTATAGAATAAGGGTGACAAGCGAGCACACAGTCCACCTGATGCTAAGTGGCTGCTGTGGCCCATAGACACCTACAAATATATCTACATATATCCTCGTCGATTAAAAATCAAAATGCATGCAATATTACCCCTGAAGACTAAGATAAATGCCTCGTTTCCAATAAAAAGGGTCTCCGATTCTCTACACTCACCATAAGAAACACAGCAGCATTGAGCTGCTAATTAGTTAGGTTTACCTCAATCACGTCACCAGCGGGCGGATTGAACTTTTGACGCTGTCCGTCGCCAATATCGTTATTTTATGTCTGGCATATACGAGATGGCACCAGTACCAATGAAATTGTTAATTGCAATTTTAAGTGCTGATTTACCACGTGTTCGGCGGTGAAGGAAAACATCGTGAGGAAACCTTTGTCTGAGAAATAAGAAAAAAATATTTCGAAGACATGTGAAGTTCGCCAACACGCTCTGCAAAACCTAAAGATTTTACAGATATTTCCCTTAGCTGCTTCTTACGATAACCACGGGAAGAAATGGAGTGATGAACTCTCTTATGTCGTCACCACACAGCTGTTAAGTTAGAACTATAAAAATCGGACAACGTCATTTTGCGACAGGCATTTGCAACGCGATGAAATCCGTTAAATTTGTTTCATTAACTGTGTAGTTTTCGCGTAAATATACGACTGAAAAATCATTCAAATGAATCGACTCAAAAAATAAAGAACAAAACCTTGATATTTTATATACCTATTAGAACCATCCATAAATATACAGATTACTCCAGTGGAAGAATCAAAAAGAAGAAGGAATGAAAATATGAGGGCTTTCTATCTCTTATTTAAAATCGGTTAATAAAAGTATTGAGTTGTCGAGTTTGACTTATAAACTCATAAATTATAATTATCATTAATACTATTTAATTATGTTTAACGCATAGTATTATTAAAAATTGTAACAATGTACACTAACTAGCTACCGTCGTTTCAGTGGTATTTGGACCTTTTGTCTGATCTGCTTCGACAGACCTTGAGATTCTGCGCTACAATGTACTCTAGTGGATCGTAGAAATCAAGAGGGAGCGGGTTCAAGCTCCCGCTTCAGGGCCACCGATAATGCAGCCGGCGGAGCCAAGATAACTTGTAAATATCTAATAATTCATGTATTGTGAAGATAAGTGAATCCCCTTTTACTATAGTTGCGATAATTGAGACTAAGCGAGTGGTTTTGCACGCACTTTATTGATTATAAATTATCTGCTCTGATTTTACTTTCTTTTCCTCCTTTGAGTGTACGAGTGTATTTTATTTTAATTTTAATTTGTATGTTACTTGATATTTTCGTCTATTGTAGACCGATGTTAATGATTTTTATTAATTAAAGAGATTTTGCTTCAGGGGTAGTCCCGTATAAATTTGGATAAAAAAATCCAGGGTGGAAAAAAGTTATTAACGTAATTATTGCACTTTTAATCTTTAATAGTTTGTCAAAAAATAAGACCGATTGATGTAAATATAAAATATTCATGTCTAGTCCTCGTATGATTTTTACTTTGGCATGATAAAGTAATTGGAATTTTTATGTATTTTAAATAAGAGATCTCGACTAAAACTTGACCCAACAAATAACCGTTGACAACAACACAAGGACACAAGCAACAATAAAACCTAAGAAAGTAGGTGTCTAGGCGGAGTGAACTCGCATAGAAGCATAGGAGTTTGTCACACCAAAAAAATCACCTGACTCTATAGAACGATAATCCTACTATACCAGACTTGGATGATTTATAAAATATCTTAGAAAATTAAATATCAATACCCCTAAAGCTTAACAGAAAGATGCTGAAACAATAAATATTTTAGCTGAAATGGGTGGAGGTATCAGTTGCTCAACTGAAGGCATAGAAGGAGTACTTAAAGTGCGTATGTCATATGTTCCTTAAGTTGAGTCAGATACTGATGATACTGTATGGACTGTGGACTCACTGCTCAGTCAACTTTCTGAAGAAAATAATGACACTATTATAAACTATAAATTAAAGCTCTAGAATATATCTAAAAACAGATAAGTTATTTCTGAATAGGAAAGGTGCAGAGTACAACACGTCAATATGAAGTTATATAATATAGAGACTTTTGAGTGCTGTAGAGATTTGTTTAAATTTTTTGGTTTTTAAACATGTTTAATGAATATCGGCGCTCCGGTACATTCACAGCCGGATTTCTCACGGTGTCAAAATTGTACCGACGGTGGGCCGTTTAAAAGTAAAAGGGGATTAAATATACATATTAAACGATACCATAGTAAAAGTATTTCGGCTTCACAGCCTACCGTAGAAATTCATAACTCTGTTAGTAATATCCCTAATGACACAAATTTTTCACTTTTTTCGGAACAATAGAATAGAATCATTTTTATTCAATATAGATTGCAATACATAACACTTCTTGAAAGATTTTTTTTACTTTTACCACTGGTTCGCAAAAAAAAACCTCTGTCCTGGGAAGAACCAGCAAGAAACCCAACGGGACTTTTAAAAAAGCACAATTTACAATATAATATTTTATACAATTGTTATGAAAACATTTAGCAACAGCATGGTAGCGATCACCTCATTCCCAGGGTTATTATCAGTCATGTACTCTTCAGTATATAATAACCCACGAGACAATTTTTGCTAAATAAATAACAACCTTTGATAGAAAAGGTCTGCATATTTTCTTGGACTTTGTTGTAAAAGCGTATACATTGCCCATGAAGGTTACTGACTCATTGGAGTCGAGTAACTAGTATAACTAACTTGTGCTTGTTCTAGTACTTACAGAATGTACATCACTATTTTTAATAAAACTATTTTTGTTTTTCTGTACATACATTAAATTCTCGTAAATACTGGGTGTTACAAAACTACCCGTAAAGCTGAAAGGAGGTTAAATAGGGCCTTATAACGAGTCCATTCACAATATTTAAGAACCGTAGTAACGCTGTATAACATAGCCCAAAAATTAAAAAAATATTATTATTTTCACTGATGTGCAAAACCTATTTCAGTAAAATTAAAAAGTAAACTACGCAGAATGTACCTACATTTTTACCTAATTCATGGAACGACAAAATTTTAAAAGACCTAACCTAACGAAACAACCTAAACGAACACTAACTTTTCATAATAAACGTCAAATTTACAGAAACGGCTCAAAGTGTGTTCCGACTTGCTCAATACACAACATCGCTCGTCGGGATATGGCTTGTGTGGCATTTCGCACCATCCGATCTAACACGCTGTACCATCTCGGCAACCGTTGGGCAATCGAATACACTTTCTCCTTCACATAACCACAAAAAGTCCAAGGTGTGAGGTCCGGAGAACGAGCAGGCCATAGCACCGGTCCCCGCGGCCAATCCATCCTCGCGGAAAGCGAACGTTAAATGTTCTCGTACGTTGCGAGCAAAATGTGCGGAGCTCCATCATGCTGAAACACCATGTTTCTTTGGTTCTCAAAGTAATCCCAGTCAGCCACAGGTCGTCAATCGCTTCTTCGGATTCCGTTTGTAAAAACGTTAGATAGTTGCTATCGTTCAGACGTGATGGCATAATGACGGGACCGATGACATGCCCGTCATAAAGGCCAGCCCACACATTCAGCCGCCACTGGTGTTGGAATCTGCCCTACCGTGAAGCATGTGAATTCACGCGAGCCCAAACATGATCGTTATGCATATTTGAAAGTCCTGACCTGGTGAATGTTGCCTCGTCCGTCCAAAGAACATAGTTTACGTAATTAGGGTGTACGACGATAGTGATAAGGGTGACGATTGTCGTCACGAAGAATTCGCTAAACTGCAACATGGTTTATACCGAATCTTGTTCCGGCTCGCCTCGTACTTGTGGTCGGCTCTTCTTCAAAATGCTCTAACACTAATTCAGCCTGCCTGGCGTCGACTATGCTTGGACGTCCACTTCCAGTAGAAAGATGAAAAGAGCCGGTGGAATGTAGTCGTCTTGACATGTTCAGAAAACACTGGTACGAAGGCAGCCGTCGCTGTTCAGTGGGGGTCTACCATCGATAAATCGTTGCCGATACAGTTCGTGAGCACGATTTAAATTGCTATCTTCATGGCCTACGCATAACATCATATCGTAATATTCCGAGTTAGAAAGCATCGTTATTTTGCAAAAATGTTGGAAAAAACTCGAAACAGTTGTAGGATATTGATTAGAAGATTTGAAATTGACAACATATTTTTTTCCAACTTGACATTTTTGAAGCCAGTACTTGAGTATAATGACATCTTTGTATTGAGGTAGCAAACAATTATGAATGAATAGAAAATATTAAGGTAGACAATTATTAGGTAAAATAAATTTGAGTACGTAGGCCTTTCTGTTAAATAATCTGGTTCCTGACAGCTTACTAGGGTTGACAAAATTTTGGCTTTGGTAATTATATTTTTTTACGGGGTATTTTGTAACACGTTGTATATTGAGCCAAAGTTAATATATTTATTTCTTAAAATTTTTCTTTAAGGATTCCTTCGGACCTAGGTTATAAATTGCTCTTATAACTCTCTTTTGCAAAACAAAGATAGTTTCAATGTCAGTCGCATTACCCCATAGCAAGATTCCATATGACATTATGCTATGGAAATAACTAAAATAAACTAATCTAGCTGTTTCAACACATGTAAGGCATCTAATCTTTTTTACAGCATATGCTGCACAATAACAGAATTGTACAATTATCATAGTAATGTACCAGTGGCTAAAAGAATTCCCAGAGGTGCGAGGATGCAACTTACTTAAGCATTGTCATGCACTATTCAAAATTATTTTACTAAATGAGTTGAGTTGTCAAAAATTATTTACTTTCGCGTATTCCCATTTTTTTTAATAAAACAATAAATAAATCAATTACGTCTCAACTAAAAGAGACATCTTTTCAAAATTTAGATTATGCAATTAATACTCATTTATGTCCACCTCGTCCTAAATTTGATTAAAAAAAAGTAGTTGCATCGAAAGTAATGGATGGCGTCTTAAAAATGCATCCCGCATTTTATTCTCAGACGACATGCTGGCTCCTCGTAATGTCGAAACTCTTGAAGGCCTTCGTTAGAAGCATTCTTCGGTCAATCCTTCTCAGAATTTACCGCTGCCTCACAATACTTCTATGCAACCTTTACAAATTTCAGAAAAAGAACAAGAAAAAGAAAAGAGAAGATCTCCCGCCGGCCGAGGTGTTCTGCCCGGGGAGCGACCAACGCTCAGTGGTAGTCCGAGCTATTCTATATATACTGCTGCTTCAGAACTTTGATAGCGCGATTTGAGCTTCGATGTATTTTCGCTTGTGGCGCGACAACAGCGTCGCCACATACTTTAGACACCAATTTTGTCATTTTCGAATGGCTCTACTGGCGGCATTGACGGGATTACGCCTCAACATCTCAAAGATCTTGTAAGCGCGTCTGTCGGTGACGCCGGTAGAGTACTAATAATGATTACAATATTATGTAATTTTATGCTCTCTGGTAATGTTAATCCTAATTTCATTCCCTACTTATATAGGGAACAGATTGTGTGCCTTCAAAAACCAGGATAACGGTATCCGTCCTATTGCCGTTGGTTCCACATTTCGACGCTTAACTTCAAAATTAGCTTGCAGGCACATAATCTCTAACCTTAAATATCATTTTTGAGTTACCGAAGGATAATGAAAGGTAAATTTATTTCATTTTTTTGTTAGATAGGTACTTATAGCGAAAAAATAATCAAGTAATAATTTAACTACATAAATAATACCTTAATATTTTATAACAAAACTTAGTTCAAATTTACTTCACTACCCAAGTACCTACTTACATACCTGTACTCGTCTTTGTAATTAAAATATTTTAAGTGAGGTCCTGGGTTCAAATCCCGGGTCGGGCCAAAAAATTTGGTTATTGAGTTTTTCCGTCAAGAAATTCTCAGTAGCTTCCCGGAGTCATGAAGTTGGCGGTGTCTTACCCCCGTGCCTCGGAAAGCACGCGTTGGTTTACCGTCTCATCGGATTATGAGAGTGAGGGAATATAAAGTGGACCTGTGCTTGCGCACCTTGGTCACTATAATCCTGTCCTGCGCCGATGGCTAGTCTCCATTGAGGCTGTGCCGTGACCAAAATTCGGTCTGGGGACCTTCGTTCCTTCAAATTACGAGATTAGTTTATATTATATAGCAATTTCAACCAACGATGTATAAAGCTAAGGTCGAAATTCGAATAAACGAATAACATGACAGCTAAATAAGTGTAATGAGACTATTTCTTACCCCTGCAGTTGTCGCGCCTTATAAAAACAAGTAAGTTGTCACGTGGGTTTCATATGTAGTCCAATCTAAAATAAGAATAAAGCCGTAAAATATCAACTTTAACTAATAACATTTAGTCACCGGTTAATTATATTAAATAAACAAATACTTTTATATCTGTTTTTAAATCAAATAATAATAATAAATTTTTTTTTACATATTAATATATAAAAATGGCACATTAATTTCAAAGTGAGATCACAAATTTTTGTTTGTTGTGTATAATAAGATGTTTGCTAGTGTTTCCTCTATTCGTTGATACACTCTTCGACCAGCAAGTTATCATTTAAAAATAAATCATATATAAATGCAGGTACACGTGCTGCACTGAGCACGTCCTCCTACTTTTCAACTTTTAATACTTGACATGTGAAAAGATTCACTAAAGTGACTTTTCTGAAATTTGATATAATTTTAATGTGGAATAATATTATAATCCACCCGACCACTGTAGGGTTAACTTTTAGGTTTTTCCAAAATTGATGTGTAATGTGATTGCGGATCGATATCGATATTTTTTTTATAACTCATTGAAGAAGCATCAAAATTTAATTAATTAATTTAATCACTCAACTAAAGAAAAATATTATTGAGTAGAGTATGTTACCTAGTATTATAATAAAAATGTACATGAACAATTTCTGTCCTTAGATAAAATAAATTCAACAAGGGATTTTTTAATTTTCTGGGATAAAATGTAGGTTATGTGTTAATTCAGAGTAACCAAATTGGTTTATATATATATATATATATATATATATATATATATATATATATATATATATATATATATATATATATATATATATACATTGAAACAAGCATTAGGATAAGTTTTGTTCCAAAAAACTATAGTACAGACACAATTTCGCATTTAAAATATTACTATGGATTATCATAATTGTTTTACTTTTACAAAATTCCAAAAGACCCTCACTTAAAAATGAGGTAGGCACAATTGTGCAATCGAAAAAGAGGTTGGGAACCTACCGCACAAGTACTATCTGTTCGATGCACTTTGATTTATCCCAATTTCAATGTTTGCCTAGTAAACATCGCAAATTAGTCTGTAATGCTTTACCAACATTACTGTTAACAGATGCTGTAAGTGTTATTCATTAGGGATTGCTTTTCAAAGCCACCCACAGCAATTTTGTTTTTGGTACTTGAGACTTTCTTATTTCTGGTGTTTACGCATAACCATGCAAAATTATAGCTCTTTTAATAATCTCTACGCTAAGCCACGGACAGATGGACGGACTTGGTGAAACTATACGAGTTTCTTGTTATTTTACTACGGAACCCCAAAAAACTTGTTGCGCTGACCAAACTAAAGAGTTCAGATTATTTTATTTGTTCGAGTGCGTTTTGCTTATGCTTGTTTTCGCTTAGGAAACTATCGATATAAAATATCGATATGCTAGCATCATAATTAATTCGTCTGTTTCGTTTATCAGCATTTTAATAGATACTTAAGATATAATATTTTTACAAACTACGTATTCTAAATATTTATTTTTATAAGTATTGTTATTGAACAATTTGTTGTGGCTTTTAATAAAATGGTAATTCTAAATTTAATGTAAAGTTTTTTTTTTAAATAATTAAATATTGGAAACGCATTTCATAACAAATATAAATTTTGCACGTTTTAATATTTCTCTACCAATATTCAATGTTTCTTTCAGGTCAAAATATTCGCGAAATTTTTGCTCAAACAATTCAACAAACGATAAAATTGTCAGGAAATTATAAAAACCTGATTGAACATCTTCATTAAAATCCTTGTAATGGCTGAGAAAAAAAATCTTTCCCATATTTATAGGTTGTTCAGATCTATTAACGTACAGTTTATTTTCTCATTTTGGTGGTCGAGACAACATTTTCTATACAAATATCGACACATAGACTAAACCATTTTTCTGGTAAACCAAATATATAATCATTTGTTCCTACTGTTAACACAGGAACAGTAACATCGTCAGGTTGCGGTGATGTTGTATTAAAATCGACAATCGTTTGGCTTCATAAGTAACATATCGAAATCCTATTCACAGTTAGTATTTTGAGGTTTCCCTAAGATATTGGTTATAAACATCTTATTGAAGGCAATACTTACTAGACGACATGTTGGTTCCTGTCAGTTACCACCCGCCTGTCTGACTTTTCCAAAGAAATTTTCGAGATAATCTTGATTGAGACGTCTCGTAAATATAAATTAATTTAATTTATTCTGATTTTAATTCTTCATGAAGTTTTATTAAACATTTTATACTAGACTATTGGAATCCGTGAATGAAATTCAAGTTATTTGTTACGTCTGTCTGCTATCACTTCTTATTGATTTTAAGTTCCTGATATTAGTATTTCTTCTAAAAAACTAATTTGATTACTATCGCATCGAACTCTTTTATTTATTAGGAAATCGCAGTGTATTTGAGTGTAGAAAGCAAAAAATATTAATTTTATTTACAAAATCAGCAGAATCTCTTGCGGCAACCTCGATAAATTTTAAATCTGTAGGTATTAGTAAACCAGATTACACTTTTTATATTTCATTTGATACGAATTATTCTTTAAAACAAAAATTTGACAATATTATTTTTACACAACCCTGAGTTTGAGCACTGGCCGAGCCGGTTTAAAGCAGTTTCTCTATGTACGTGACGAGCATAGACTTGATTAGAATGTAGCTTACAAAACCTTCATTGTATGACTCCACAGGTGATAATAAAATTGTTTACACTGGTGCATCAGAATATACAAGGCATGATGGCAGAGCTAAAATTGAATTGTTCTTAAATAGCAATAATATTCATATTTTATGTATTACTGAACATTGGTTAAAAGCTCATAACATAATGTTTAATTTCAGTAATCACCAGGTGGTCAGTTCGTTCAATAGAAAACGGTTTTAAAATTGGCTCGTTAATATTAGCTAGTAAATTATTATCATGTGGAACGTAAAGATATTGTGAGCCTCTCTGTTGAGCGAACTGTAGAAATAACTGTGTTGAGTTTGAGCACCTCATTGTTGTGTGCGTCTACAGACCCCATGTTCTATACAATACTTTTGAAAAAATTATGGAGGAAGTTTTTGTTAAGCTTAATAAACAGAATAAATCTGTTGTAATGTGGAGACTTTAATATCAATCTCCTAGAAGCTTCCTATTAAATTTAGATCATTGTTTAAATCATGGTCTTTTTAATTTATTTTAGAGCCAACGCGTTACTGAATGTAGTGCAACATGTATAGATAACATTTTACAAATGTTAAGCCGTGCATAAATGTATAATTCAAAATTGAGTTCTGATCACTGTGGACAGTTAGTTTCGTTATTATGTTACCAAAAGCAAGTAGATGAGAAAATTGTGTTTGTTCCTGTAAATGCTAGTCGCTGGAGAAGTTTAGAAGTAACATAGTGAAAAACTTCCATCACTTTCATACCAAAATGATCCTAATTTTTATATGGAACAGTGTTTAAACTTATTTGCAATGAATTTGATAATATTTTTACTTCTAAAACGTTCTCCTTGAACAGTCAAGGCTTTCAATGAATGGGCGACAGTAGGTCCATAAGAGCGACAAGGTTATATGAACTTTACCATGAAGGTCATATAACCCTAGCGTCAATGGGGAATATGTTAAAAATATTCAAAAATATTTAAAGGTGTGCTCCAAAGCCAGTCTTTGCATTTGAGCAACAAAATTAAGACGGCTTCTAATAAAATTAAAATGACGTGGAGTAATTAATAGTGAAACTGGTAAGGTCAACTCTCATAATTCAAACTACCGGTTGAGTTTTAACAACAAATTAACGGAATCAGATCAGGATGTTGCAATGGCTTTTTGAGTATTTTTACGGATATTCCGATCTTAACCACTATATCACTGAATTCTTCTCCTGTGTCCCGAATCATTGCTTAAACAAAAAATGTAAATGCGTGTACAAAGACATTTACATTTCATAAAATATCATCAAAAGATATTGTAAAATATTTTAAAACTATTGATGTTAAAAACTGCGGATCTGTAGGGCATTTCCGTTAAAGTTATTGCGTCTATAATCGATATAATCGCGCCTCAACTAGCTTTATTTTTAATACTAGTATCGAATATGGTGTGTTTCCTGATTTGATGAAGCATAGTAAAGTAATACCTTTATTTAAATCTGGTAGTACATTAGACCCCGCCAATTTAGACCCATTTCTGTACTGCCAACACTAAGTAAAATTTTGAAAAATTATTCTTGATCAAATGTTATTTTTAATGTTAATAATTTACTTCATAAAAATCAATTCGGTTTCACAAGGGGTCGCTCGACAACTGATGCTGGTGTTGAGCTGATTAAATATATTTTCAATGCATGGGAGAATTCACAGGATGCTTTGGATATATTCTGTGACCTATCCAAAGCCTTCGATTGTGTTCACCATGAAACATTAATCAGGAAACTACAACACTACGGTGTAAGAAGTAATGCTCTTAAATTAATTGTTTCATATTTAAGTAACAGAACGCAAAAAGTTGTCATTAATAGTATGAGCTCTTCCGGGTCGATAGTACAAATGGGCGTGCCTCAAGGCTCAATTCTCGGCCCCTTTCTGTTTCTTGTATATATTAATGACTTACCTTACATAGTAGGGGATAACCATAATATAGTATTATTTGCTGATGACACTTCATTAATTTTCAAATTAAAACGACAATTATTAAAATATGACGAAGTAAATAATGCTATATCTAAATTAGTAAATTGGTTTAATGTTAATAACTTGCATTTAAATAGCACTAAAACGAAATGTATGAAGTTTGTGACTCCAAATGTCAGACAATTAAATACTAATGTAATTTTAAATGGGGAGGAACTGAGTCTTGTCGATACCACCATTTTTCTTGGAATAACACTAGACGCGAAGCTTCAATGGAGCCCACATATATCAAAGTTAGCAAGCAGACTTAGTTCTGCAGCATATGCTGTAAAAAAGATTAGAAATCTTACCAGTGTGGAAACAGCTAGACTTGTTTACTTTAGCTATTTCCATAGCATAATGTCCTATGGTATTTTGCTATGGGGACACGCAACTGACACTGAAATTATATTTGTTTTACAGAAGCGGGCCATAAGAGCAATCTATGATTTAAAACCTAAAGAGTCGCTCAGACAAAATTTAAGGAAATTAATATATTAACTTTGACCTCTCAATACATTTATGAAAATGTAATGTACGTACACAAAAATAAAAGTAGTTATACAAAATAAGTGATATTCATTCTGTAAATACTAGGAACAAACACAAGCTAGTAGTACCAGTTACTCGACTCCACCGAGTCAGTAATTCATTCTTGGGGCGATGTATACGCTTTTACAACAAAATCCCAGAAAATATACAAAATTCGACCTGCTCAAAATTCAAAAACTTTATTAAACATAGTTTGTATAAAAGGGTTATTATAATGTTAAGGAATTTATGGATGATAATAACCCTAGGAATGAGGTGTTCGCTGCCAGGCTGTTTCTAATTTGTTTTGTGTGGTTAATTGTGTAATATACATGATTGTAAGCTGTTATTTAAAAAAGTCCCGCTGGGTTTCTTGCTGGTTCTTCCCAGGACAGAGGTTTTTTCGAACCAGTGGTAATTAGACAAAGAGTGACTTTCAATAAGTATTATTTATAATCTATATTGAATAAAAAGTTTCTGTTTCTGTTTCTGTTTCTGAGCCGCCAGTGCTCATGCACACACGCCTTCAAGCTTGTAGTAGTGTACTTATCACAGCGCGGTTGTATGAAGCTTGCCTCTGTACGGTACGGTTTCTTTACTCATGTGTCTTTTTACACTCATAACTTTTCTATGTTGATGTATTTAACCTATAAGTGTGCGTAAAATGTAACAGCGTTCGAGATTTAGAGTGTGTGCCATATTGACACAAAATTTTATTGAGTAGGTGTGCAGTACTGTCTATGTAATGTCCTCACCCCCACCACCAAAAGTGACAGACTTTTAGCCTATTGCTATTTATAGCAAAATTAAATTTTGATAATTATTTTTTTAAATTAATTATAAATTAACTAATAGTAATAGACCTGGAGCAGTTACGGATTCTACTGGAGCATTTAAGGAGAAATTAATTGGCACACATTTTAATTAAAAAAAAATAATGTTCTACGCTAACTTCCTTCTGGTAAAGTCAAGCTGTTAAATTCTATTAAAAGTTATTAATTTTGTTTCTTACGTCCATAAAGTGCGGGGAAATATGGTCTTTCTTTCTTTTTCTTAATCTGTTTTTTGTTTCTGTTATTATAAAAAAATATATTAGTCCAGATCTTCTGGAGAACTTTGTATTTACTATCATATTAAAGTGACTAAACAGTCCACCTGATGGTAAGTGGCTACGTATGTTGCCCATGGGCCATTACAATTACAGCCTACCAATAGTCCACGGCTTGAATAAGCCTACCCCATCGATAACCTTATGTATATTTGATAATCACTTATTCATTACAGCCTATCAAAAGTCCACTGCTGAACTTAGACCTCCCCCATTGATTGCCTCACTGGAGAAACATAGTTATTGCTACGCATGGCAGGCGAGCTGGCAACCGCAGTTTTATATTGATTTCTTATCAGTAATATTCTGCTTCCCTCTGTTGTTTCTCTCACACCCACGTGTTGATATGGGCAACAGCATCTTCCTGATAACAAGTATCCGCTACGATTTCCTTCCGTCGCCACTATTTGTGCAGCAGCCCATGCAGAATAAGCTCTGCAGTTTATATTGTAAAATGGATGAGAAGTCTCACTAGTGTTAAGACAGTTAGCTATTTTTCAGTTATTTCCAGAGCATAATGTTTTACGGGATTTTGCTATGGAGAATGAAGAGCAGGTCCATATGAGCTATCTACAAAATTTTAAAAGAAATAAATATATTTACTTTGGCTTCTCGATACTTTAACGAAAATGTATGTAATGTATGTACTAATAACAAAAGTCGTTTTAATAGAAATAATAGTTTAAAAACTAAAAAACGCTTTTGTAGATAACTGAACTAAAGAAAATAATTTTCAATAAGTTTTAAAATAAGAAAATAATTATTAACATAAAAATATTTTATTGTAAAAAAGTTTTTTCAGATATTTTCATGATGATGCTAATTTTACAAATATCCACAAAAATATTTTACAATTGACATCACATCCCACGCTTTTTTACAATAAAATTAATTTTTATGTTAATTTATTATTTTATTTTAAACTTATTGAAAATTATTTTCACTTTTAGTTCGGTTATCTACAAAAGCGTGTTTGTTAGTTATTTATTATTTATTATTTGTAGGCCATACAAATACTTGTTCCGTGGGATTCAGAACCACGGCCCTTAGCACTGTCATTAAAGAAGCCACTGCGCCACGGAACCGTAGCGCAGTGGCTTAGCAATGAGTCCTTGATAAGTGTGCGAAGTTTTGAGGGTATGAAAATCACATCAAAAATTCATACCAAGCTTATAAAAGCGTGTTAAAAGTGATATACACTCTAAACACCAAGAACAAACACAAGCTAGTGATACCAGTTACTAGACCAGAGATAATTCATTCTGTGGGCAATGTATACGCTATTACAACATAGTTCAAGAAAAGATTTCTATTACAAAGTAAAATTTTCATTAAATAAAGACTAATAAAAAGAGTTTATATATATGTAAATGATTACATGGTTGATAAGCCCTCAGAATGAGGTAATCGCTTCGAAGCTGTTTCCTATAGTACAACCTACTTTATATTGTATAATATTACTGTGGAAAAAAGTTCCGTTGGGCTTCTTGCTGGGTCTTCCCAGGACAGAGATTTTTTTCCGAACCAGTGGACAAACTAAAAATGATTTTAATAAGAATGATTTATATTCTAATTTGAATAAAAATTATTCTATTCTATTCTCTATTGCACGGACACCTGCAGTCAACTTGAAACAGAGAAGGCTACAGATATTTTATCTACCCTGAGCATTAAAATGAAATGTCTCGAAAATGTTTTAATCGTACTGGCCCTTCCTACTCTTCGGACGGCAAAGGGTTCACTGCTGCGTGACGCCAAAGACAGGTATGAGAATGAAATCTGCTCAGGCAGACTCCTAAGTCCTTTTCTTTTTTTTACATAGGGAAATGAATAAAATAGAATAGAATAGAATAGAATAAGGATAGAATAATTTATTCAGTATAGATTATTACATAATACCTATTGAAAGCCATTTTATTTACCCTGGTTCGGAAAATACCGTTGTCCTGGAAGAACCAGCAAGAAACCCAGCGGGCCTTTTTTAAAGATATTTTACAATAATTTTGTTTGTACAATATTTAAATGAATTTTAATAGAATCGGCATGGTGAGATCACCTCATTCCAGGGTTATTTTCATTTATGTATTCTTTGATATTATAATAACCCTTTTTGTACTTTTTTTTAATGAAACATTTAAACTTGTTTATTGACAAATTTTGTACATTTTCTGGAATTATGTTGTAAAAGCATATACATTGCCCTAAATAAATTACTAATTCTGTGGAGTCTAGTAACTGGTACAAGTTTATGTTTGTTACTAGTATTTAAAGTATGAACATCTTTATTCTTATCAAAGCTATTTATGTTTTATATGTACATTCATTACATTTTCATAAATATATTGCGATGCCGAAGTTAATATGTTTATTTCTTAAAATTTTCTATAAGGTACTCATTACAATTTGTTATAAATCGCCCGTACGGCTCTCTTTTGCAAAACAAATATGGCTTCAATGTCAGTCGCATTACCCCATAGCAAAATTCCATAAGACATCACGCATCTAGCTGTCTCAACATCGGTGAGACTTCTAATCTTTCTTACAGCATATGCTGCAGAACTAAGTCTGCCTGCTAATTTAGATTATACGTAGTAGAGCCATGCTGCAGCTATATTAGTAGTATACTTGTAGCACGAATGGGTCACTCGACCAGGAATACCACGCTCTCTCACAGAATACCAGCCTAAAATAGCAGCTTAACACTGCTGTGTTTCGTATGGTGAGTGTAGAGAACCGGAGACCCTTTTACTGGAAAAGAGGCATTCCATCTTAGTCCTCACGGGCGACAACGCATCTGCATTTTGATTCTTTATTGAGGATAGACGTAGATGTCTATGGGTCAGCAGTACTTACCATCAGGTGGTTTGTGTGCTCATTTGTCACACTATCCTATAAAAAGATATATGGGGCCCCATTGAAGCTTTGCGTCAATATAGTACCATAATAATAATAAAAATGTTGTATAATCAAGTTCAATATATATTATTAAGTATAACTCAAAACTGTTGGTCAGACTTTGATCAAATTTATTTGGACCTCGCTCGCCAAGCCCACTGAAGTGGCCATCTTGGGCTGGCCTTCACCCGGGCCTGCCATGGTTTCTTCTTTATTCACCGCGGTGACCAAGCCACGGCTACTAAGCCCCTAGCTAGACAAGGCGGAACCCGTTCGAGGAAACTCTTAAGTCCTACTTCACGAGTCTACATAAATTAAAACAGATTTTTCCATTTAATTAACATTGTTTTTATATTTATACGTCATAGAGCCATTCTACCAGCTATATATGGTTGTAACACGAATGGGTCGGCTCGACCGGGTTAGGAGAGACCACGCTCTTATGGAACACCAGCGTAAAATATCAGCTTAATGCTGCAGTGTTTCGTTTGGTGCGGTTAGAGGATCGAAGATCCTTTTACTGAAAATGAGGCATTCCATTTCAGTCCTCAGGTGTGACAACGCATATGCATTTTGATACTTAATCGAGGATAGATAAATGTTTACCGGCCACAGCATCGAAATCTTAATTATGCTCTAAAACATAAAATATCTACTTTTTGAATTAACCTGTATCTCATTTAATTGCTCCTTAAATGCTCCAGTAGAATCCGTAATTGCTCCAGGTCTATTACTATTAGTTAATTTATAATTAAGTTTTTTAAAATTTAATTATTGAAAATTAAATTTTATTTATTTATTTATTTAAAACTTCATATACACAAGTGGTATATAGGCGGACTTAATGCCTAAGGCATTCTCTTCCAGTCTACCTTGGGATGATGCAGAGAGAATGAAGTAGGTGTAATAAAAGTTAATATGCGAATACTAAACTAAAATAACAAAAAAAATACATGGAAATAAAATACATAAGATATAAATGGTACATCACAAAAAATAGATAAAATTAATTATAATAAAATGAAATATAAAATAACTAAGATAATAAAAATGTATAATACATAAGTACATATTATAATGTCAGATGTATATAAACTCAAAGATATACAAATATACATGTTATCAAATAAATTTACAAAAATATATTAATATTTATACACATATATGTATATGTATATAAAATATATAATATACATAATAACAATAAGAATATATATATATATGTGTATATGTATATAAAATATATAAATATATATATATATATATATAAATAAACTGTTACTATGATGATTCTGCCATTTATTAAGTAAGTGTTCTGAACCTTCATCTTGAACGCGTACCGATTTCTAGCCGTCCTGATTTCGAGAGGGAGTGTTCCAAAGGAGAATAGATTGAATGAAGGGAGAGTATGAGTCAAGTCGGACCATTTAACTTGAGATTGAGATGGACAAGGGTTACGCACTTTCGAAGATTGAAATGAACATGTTGAGATCCGTGAAAGACGTTCATATTTGTTGATGAAGATCAGCATTCAGGTCGAAATAACACATCGCCATAGTCGATTAGGGAAAATAAAACTCTGCAAGCATTGTCTTAATTTCAGAAAAAAGAAAATTTTTAGGCGATAGAGAGAACGCAGGGTACCAGTGACTTTCTGGCTAACGGTCGTTGCTTGGGCTTTCCAACTCAAAGTAGAATCAATTAATAATCCTAGATCCTTCACAGTGGAACACAATTGAATCTCAGTACTATTAAAAGATAGAGGTAGAGCTACTGTTTTCAATCTCTGGATCATCTGACGGCTACCATTATTATGGCCTGACACTTCGAAGGGTTGACCATTAGCCCAAACCTGTCAGACCAGTTCTTAATGTACCAAGGTCCCTAAGTATGTCCACCGCTGTAGAAATATCATCACTCGCTTGTGTGTAATTGCAAGTCATCGGCATACAGATGATACGCAGACTGAAGGTTTGAGTAATGAGATTAATAAATATAGAAACAACAAAGGACATAATATGCCTTGAGGGACACCAGCATGTATGTCAAGCCAGCTAGATGATAGCTCATCGATGCGAACCGACTGCTGGCGCCCTCGAAGATATGATGAAAACCAATCCAGTGCTTCGGGTGAGATCATAGAAAGGGAAAGGATGGAAATTAGAATGTCATAACTGATGGTATTAAAGGCGTTCGAGAAGTCAACTAAAACCAACACAGCGACTTTAGTGTCCTCTATGCCTGCCCTAATATCACCAGTTACTTTCAGGAGTGGAAACGGTACTATGACCGGGCCTAAAGCCTGACTGCAAGGGACTTAATAAGTTATTACGAGAGATAAACTGCGAAAGTTGCTTGTGGACACAGGCCTCAAGGACCTTGGATAAGAAGGGAAGGATGGATATAGGTCGGAAATGATTAAAAGGGATTTGGGATCTTTGTAAGGAATAACGGCCTTACGCCACAGTGAGGAAAATTACCAGAATCCAAGGAGAAGTTAATGATGTGAGATGACTGGGAGGATATGGTCATATATAGATAATCATCCGTCGGCTGATGTTGTCGCAACCTACAGCATTAGATTTAATGGAAAGGATTATCTTCTTTATCTCATCCATAGCTACTGGAGAAAATTGAAACAGATTAATGTCAGGACGAGGTAAACCCATTAAGTGTTCAACAGTAAGACGCTTGGTCTGGTGATCAAGAGGACTGTTGGAGACAAAATGAAAATTGATATCATCCAGACCAATCGTCCTCTGAAACTCACAACGGTGTCGTTTACCGATACCTATGGTTCCAAAGAACTTCCAGATATTAGCAGGGAAGAAGATGAGATGTTACTAATAAATCGGCGTTTGGCGTTGCGTATCATCTGATTGCACCGATTCCTTGCAACTTTATAAAGCGTCCAGTTTTGATCACATCGATCTTTTCTAAATTTGCCGAAAGCGCGATCCCTACGTCTCATCGCAATTCGAACCCCAATCGTCATCCAAGGCGCAGGTGGACGCTTTAGCTTCACTTTTTTAATGGGAGCATGTACGTCATATAATCTAAGGATAGCTTCATTCAAAGCCCCAACTTTTTCGTCCACAGTGGGTAGAAACCACGCTGTTCCAGTTTATTTTGATGCATCCATACAAAGCTTTTCAACATCCAAGCGACCAAAACAACGCATGCAGAGTTTTAGCTGGAGGTTTAGGAGGTTTAAGGACGTAAGAAAGGAAAATGAGGTCATGATAGGAGAAAGCAGTGCAAAGTGTTGACCGTGGCAGAAGACAAGAGAAGGAGGAGGGTAAGGATTAAGTCAAGCCAGGTATCCTCCACATCAATATGTGGTGAGGGTTTGTGGTAAAATGAAGGCCAACCGACTCGACAATTTGAAGGAGCTTAGAGGAACGGGTTGAGTGGAGTGAGATCTGTATTAAAATCGCCCATGATGACGTGATGACTATTCCGACCCCAAGGATTCCAGAATTGTTTCAAGACTGGAGAAGTAATCGACAGAAGGAGGACAGTAGACAACGCCAAGTACTAATTTGGCTCCTTTTACGCAAACTTCAAGGAAAAGAAATTCTGCAGATGCAGTATAATAGGGGGAAGAAGAAGCTAGAATTTTATAAGAAAAGTCACAACGAAGGTATATATGACCTCACCTCTCCTATCAATTCGATCGTTGCGTATCAAACTGAAGCCAGAGAGAGGGAAGAGGTAGAAGGAAGATGCTTAAGCCAAGTCTCCGAAATCAAGACGGCATGAACATCAGCGTCAGAGAAAGCCTCAATCAGATCACTGTAATGACTAGGTACGCTTTGTGCATTAATGTGGCAAACATTAAATAAGGAGCGGATTCATCGAATTTATGTCGCACAAAACCTCCAGCGTTTCAGTAATAGAGCAATAACTGTCATTTAATGAAGGAAACTCGCAGAAAGAAAAGAATCATCATCGGAACTCATCTATATGTAATAGAATATATAAAAATAAATAAATAATATAGACCTAAACTATAAGAATAAATAAATTAGTATAATTAAAATTATATAACGTAAAACAAATAGTAATTTTGATTGCTAAACTACCATCCCTGCACCACCCGCCACACACTCAAAATTAAAAGACAAATATAATACACAAAACAATAAAATAAAATGATTTGCAAGACAACTACAACTATACTACGTTAAGATTACTAATAAATAAAGAACTTAGAACAAATAAAAAGTATCATAGAGAAGTGTTTCATAGACGACAAATATACTGTGTCCAAAGGACTTTGTATCCATGATCATGTATTAAAAAAAAACCTTCCCAGCGACCGAAAATTAACTTGCACTATGCACTTGCACATGAATCTATTAATCTATGGACAAAATATAACCAAAACCCAAAACAAAGTAGAACTTAACCTAAAATATAATTAAAATTTAAAGTGAAAATATACAAGTTTTAATGAATGATGTAAAACGAAAACTATATTAAAATTAGAAATTAACTAATTTAAAAAATGTAAATAAATGAGAAAGAAAGAAGCTTTGTTACATAAAAGCAAAACAAGTTTTAATACAGTGGATAGAAAGTAATAATAAATACTAAGTAATACTACAATATTGAATAAATTTAAAGTTGTAGTGAAAAAGGAGAATTAAGACAATAAAACGCAATACTGCGTAATTATTTACGTGCTTAGAATTGGGTTGCGACGATAAAGTGCTTCCTGCAATGCGCTCGCCTCCAGTTGAGGATTCAGCAGCCGCCTTAGGGTGTTTTGCGTAAGAGTAGTCATCATCTAAGGTAGTGACTTTATGACGGGATCCATCTGCAACTTTCACCACAATTACTCCATCTTGGGTCCAGCACGCATGCCGAAATGCTGACGGGCTTTGCAAAAACAGTTTGCCGAGACTTTGTCAAGAACTCCTTTACTGAAACTGGACAACTTTTCAGTCTAGACTTCGCCTCCATACTGATGACCTGAAGTCAACGCTAACAAATCGAACTAGGATTGGCCGGAGACTTTTGGTGGCTACTCCAATCCTGTGGCAGACACTAATGCAAGATGCTGTGATGTCCTTCAACTCCATTTTGTGGATTATACTTAGCACTGTAGCCTTGCAGTCCTCCTTCAGCTCACCCAAGAAAAGGAGAGCCTCGTCGGTGCCTGGTCTCAATAGCGTCAACCATATGGGAGCACTCATTAATTTGTTTACGGAGCATACTGAGCATAGAGAACATGAGTTCACGGAAGGTCGAAACTCCTCAGCCACCTTTGCAACTGTGTCCTTGGCGGGTCCCCGTGTGTAACTGTCTTCCAGTTCGGCCATCCTTTTGAAAAGCATACCTCCAAACTGTTCTGTGCAGTTCTAATCTCATCAAGTTGAGACATTGTGTTGTGCCAAGATATATATGAAATCCAAGTGTGTAATATGCTGGCAGGTGGTGTATTTAGATGGAATGAATTCACATATACACAGTTGTACAAATGCGATTACCAAGAAAATGTTAATTAGCACTCAAATATGTAACAAATTATGTAGAATATTGTATAAGTTAATTTAAAATACAAATTAAAATTTTACGTATGTGTTAACTTTTCTTCACCTACCGCCGAAAAACTTTACTTAAAATTAAATTTTGCTATAAAACATAAAATATCTACTTTTAAATTAAACTTTACCCCATTTAATTGCCTTAAATGTTCCAGTAGAATCCGTTATTGCTCCAGGTCTATTATTATTAGTTAATTATATTTTTATTTAATTATCAAAATTTAATTTTGCTATAAAAGATAAAATATCTACTTTTAAATTAAACTGTAAGCCAATTATTTGCTCCTCAGATGCTCAAGTAGAATTCGTAATTGCTCCACGTCTATTACTATTAGTTAATTTATTATTTTTTTTAAAATTTAATTATCGAAAATTTAATTTTGCAATAAATAATAAAATATCTACTTCTGTAAATTAAACTGTATGCCATTAATTGCTCCTTAAATGCTCTTAGAATCCGTTATTGCTCCACGTCTATTACGTAATTTTGAGAAAGAGTGATCCCATTTGAGTAATAGCGCCATCCTCAATAAAATGTAGTAACATTCTATAGTAAATCATTTTATCGAAAAAATTGATTGACTCTCAAGGTGGTACGTAGAGTAGATGCTAAATGGCATAAACCCAAAAAAATAATATTAATCGGTGAGTTTTGAAATTATGGATTCTTATGAATGGATTGGACAAACATGTTAATAATTTTTTTTGTGTTAAAGCCATCTAGCGTCTCTTCTACGTACCACCATGAGAGTTAGTCAATTCTGGTTCGATAAAATGACTTTACTTATAGAAAGAAATAAATAAATGGCGCTATTAAAAAATGAACAAGAGAGGTAATTTAAAGCCCAATAAGGCAGAGAAGCGTTTATTTAAAATAACAATTTGTAAATTTTCATTTAAATAAATTTCTGTTGTCATAATATAAAACTTTGGTTCAATTAAAATAAAATTACATATATAATAGATAATTAGTAATTACCTAATTAACAAACAAACCGATATTTCTCTTCTTAAGATCGAAGAAGATGATGCACTGTGACACATATTATATAAATAATAATTAAATGAATGAATGATACACAATCTATGTTATTCAAAAGTCATTGATGAATAATTGAAATGTTTCCCTGTAATACAAAAGATTCACTTCTGTCATCTTCACGACACACATTGTTTTTTGTAACGCTTTTGTATTACAGGGAAACATTTCAATTATTCATCAATGACTTTTATTTATATAAGTTATACATATAAATAACTTACATAATATGTATAAGTAATAATATAATTTATATTTTTTAATTTAACACTAACAAAATTAATAAAAATTAAATAAGCATAAATGGTTTGGTCATGTAGAAAGAATGAATGAGGAAAGAGTGACAAAGCAAATTTATGTGGCAGAGGTGAACGGCAGAGTCGGGAAGGGACGCCCTAGACGAAGGTTTATCGACCAAATTGGCGATATACTGAAAATGGGCCAAATTAAGAGTACCCTTAACCGACGAGCGTGTATGCGGTATATGGATGTGGAGGAGGAGAGAGGTGTGTCAGGATCGTGCCAAATGGAAGTCCATAATCTCTGCCTACCCTCTGGGTGACAGGCGGTGTTTATGTTATATGTTATGTTATAAAAATGCTTTATATTGTTATCTTAGACCATTCAACCCAATGGACTCGCCTCGCATGATTATTCCTTTCTGCCCAGGTATTGGACTTAAAATCTTGTGCGTTTATGAAAATTGTTTACGGAATCGATTTTATCATTACAAGAATCGTTACCGTCGTAGTAGGTGCTCTTTGAAAATGCCGATCTGGGTGCGGTTAACGTGCATAAAGCAATCAATTGCTTAAAATTTACAAAAGATGGAGTTACATTCCATATGTAAGTATTGGTCTAGTGGTTGCAGTAGTGTGACTGCTGATCACGAGGTCCTCAGTTCGAATCCCGGATAAAAAAACCGGTTATTGGTTTTTCCTTCAAGAAATTTCAATAGCTTCCCGGAGTCAGGAATTTGGCGGTGTCTTACCCCGTGCCTCGGAAAGCACGTGTTGGTTTACCGTCTCATCGGATTATGAGTGAGGGAATAGAGCGCACCTGTTTGCGCATACACTTGGTCACTATAATCCTGTCCTGCGGCGATGGCTAGTTTCCATTGAGGTGGCCGCCGTGACCGAAATTGTCACGGCGAAATTATTATTGTGATAATTTTTTATATTAAAATCATTTAAAATAATATCATAAATAATAATCGAAAACTTTACCGATTAGGTAATCGTAATATTTCATAAAATCATAGTGATAATCGCAATGTGACAACTGCACTCCCACGAGACTTAAATTTTTTAACAACTTCAACTCGTTCGCTACAAATTACGAGATTAGTTTATTTTGTATAGCAATTTCAACCAACAATCTATAAAGCTAAGGTCGAAATTGAATAAACAAATAACATGACAGCTAAATAAGTCTAACGAGACTATTTCTCACCCCTGCAGTTGTCGCGCCTTATAAAACAAGTAAGTGGTCACGGGTTTCATATAGTCCAATCTAAAATAAGAAAAAGCCGTAAAATATCAACTTTAGCTAATAAATACTCTATTTTAAAGAAAACAAGGTAACATTTAGTCAACGGTTAATTATATTAAATAAACAAATACATTTATATCTATTTTTAATCAAATAATAATAATGAAAAACTTTACATATTAATATATGAAAATGGCACATTTCGACAATCGTCTGGTTTCATAAGTAACATATCAAAATCCTATTCAAAGTTAGTATTTTGAGGTTTCTAAGATATTGGTTATAAACATCTTATTGAAGGCATACTTACTAGACGACATGTTGGTTCCTGTCAGTCACCACCCGCCTGTCTGACTTTTCGAAAGAAATTTTCGAGACAATTTTGATTGAGACGTCTCGTAAATATAAATTAATTTAATTTCTTCTGATTTTAATTCTTCATGAAGTTTTATTAAAGATTTTATACTGGAAATTAGAATCCGTGAATGAAATTCATGTTATTTGTTACGTCTTTCTGCCAATCACTTCTTATTGATTTTAAGTTCCTGAAAATGTTAGCATTTCTTCTAAAAACTCAATTTGATAACTGTCGCATCGAAAAGCTCTTTATATTTATTAGAAGATCGCAGTGTACTTGAGTGTAAGAAATGAAACAAATTATTAATTTTATTTACAAAATCAGCGGTATCTCTTGCGGCAACCTCGATAAATTTTAAATCTATTAGTAAACCAGATTAACACTTTTTATATTTCATTTGATACAAATAAAAACAAAATTTGACAATTATTATTTTTTACACAACCCTGAGTTTGAGCACTAGCCGAGCCAGTTTTAAAGCAGTTTCTCTGTACTTGACGAGCCGCCAGTGCTCATCACACGCGCTTCAAACTTGTAGTAGTGTACTTATCACAGCGCGGTTGTATGAAGCTTTGCCCTGTACGGTACGGTTTCTTTACTCATGTGTCTGTTTTACACTCATAACCTTTTCTATGTTGATGTATTTAACCTATAAGTGTGCGTAAAATGTAACAGTGTTCGAGATTTCGATTTTTGTGCTCATGACACAAAATTTTATTAAGTAGGTGTGTAGTACTGTCTATGTAGTGTCCTCACGCCCCACCAAAAGTGACAGACTTTTAGCCTATTGCTATTTATAGCAAAATTAAATTTTCGATAATTAAAATTTAAAAAATGAATTATAAATTAACTATTAGTAATAGACCTTGAGGAATTACGGATTCAATTGGAGCATTTAAGGAGCAATTAAATGGGATACTGTTTAATTTTAAAAAGTAGATATTTTATGTTTTATAGCAAAATAAAATTTTCGATAATTAAATTTAAAAACATTTATTATAAATTAACTAATAGTAATAGACCTGGAGCAAATACGGATTCTACTGGAGCATTTAAGGAGCAATTAATTGGCATCATCGATATATATATATGTACTGCGTACTAGATTTGGCATTCCAAACATTCACTATGTTCAAATGAACTGTACTGCAATCCGTACACCTTTAGTGTCATTTAGTGCGGCTTCAATATTCATAGTGTGGAGCTGCGCTAATAATACGAGATAACAAATTAAAGTCTAAACCTGAACGTAATTAATAGTTCAGTAGTCAAATAAGTAAAATTATTTGTTGTTCAAGTGAATAAATATGTAACAATATTACAATAGAAAAAATAAATTTCTTCATTTATATGCCACGCTATCTACAATCATAGACTAAAATCTACTATCTCCCGCGCATGCGCGAAACAGAGTAGTGCATATTTGATTTCTTATCAGGAATATGCTGCTTTCCTCAGTCATTAACTTTGGCTTCTCAATACATTAACGAAAATGGTAATATGTACACACACAAAAGTCGTTTTAATAGAAATAGTTTAGTAAAAAACACGCTTTGTAGATAACTACTAAAAGTGAATATCAAGTTTAAAATAAGAAAAAGTTATAAAATAAAAATTAATTTCATGTAAAAAGCGGGGTTTCAGATATATTCATGATGATGCTAATTTTACAAATATCCACAAAAATATTTACAACAAATGACATCAAGCACCCCACGTTTTTTACATTAAAATTATTTTATTTATGTTAATCACTATTTTCTTATTTTAAACTTATTGAAAATTATTTTCATTTTTAGTTCGGTTATCTACAAAAGCGTGTTTTAATTATTTATTATTTGTAGGCCATACAAATATTTGTTCTGTGGGATTGAACCCACGGCCCTTAGATTAGAAGTCAGCTTGCCACTGTAGCCTTAGCGCAGTGGCTTAGCAATGAGTCCTTGATAAGTGTGCGAAGTTTCAAATCAATCCGACGTTTTGAAGGGTAGGAAAATCACATTCAAAATTCATACCAAGCTTATAAAAACGTGTTAAAAGTGATATACACTCCTGAACACCAAGAACAAACACAAGCTAGTGATACCAGTTACTGGACTCCAGAGAGACAGTAATTCATTCATGGGGCAATGTATACGCTATAACAACATAGTTCAAGAAAAGATTTGTCTATTAAAAAGTAAAATTTTTCATTAAATAAAGACTTTTTAAAAGAGTTTATATATATGTAAATATATATAGTTTATATATGTAATATTGATAAGCCCTCAGAATGAAGTAATCATGAAGCTGTTTCTAATGGTGCCTACTTTATATTGTATAATATTACTGTGAAAGAAAAGTCCCACTGGGCTTCTTGCTGGATCTTCCCAGGACAGATATTTTATTTCCGAACCAGTGGACAAACTAAAAATGATTTTAATAAGAATGATTTATATTCTAATTTGAATAAAAATTATTCTATTCTATTCTCTATTGCACGGACACCTGCAGTCAACTTGAAACAGAGAAGGCTACAGATATTTTATCTACCCTGAGCATTAAAATGAAATGTCTCGAAAATGTTTTAATCGTACTGGCCCTTCCTACTCTTCGGACGGCAAAGGGTTCACTGCTGCGTGACGCCAAAGACAGGTATGAGAATGAAATCTGCTCAGGCAGACTCCTAAGTCCTTTTCTTTTTTTACATAGGGAAATGAATAAAATAGAATTGAATAGAATAAGGATAGAATAATTTTTATTCAGTATAGATTATTACATAATACCTATTGAAAGCCATTTTTTATTTACCACTGGTCCGGAAAATACCTTTCTCCTGGGAAGAACCAAAAACCCAGAGGGCCTTTTTAAACATATTTCACTTTAAAATAATTTTGTTTGTACAATTTTTAAATGTATTTTAATAAAATCAGCATGGTGGAGATCACCTCATTTCCAGGGGTTATTTTCATTTATATATTCTTTGATATTATAATAACCTTTTTGTACTATTTTTCTTTAATAAAACATTTAAATTTGTTTATTGACAAATTTTGTACATTTTCTGGGATTTTGTTGTAAAAGCGTATACATTGCCCTATAAATGAATTACTAATTCTGTGGAGTCTAGTAACTGGTATTACAAGCTTATGTTTGTTCCGAGTGTTTAAAGTATGAACATCTTTATTCTTATCAAAGCTATTTATGTTTTATGTACATACATTATTTTATAAATATATTGCGATGCCAAAGTTAATATGTTTATTTTCAAAAATTTTCTATAAGGTACTCATTATAATTTAAGTTATAAATCGACCGTACAGCTCTCTTTGCAAAACAAATATGCCTTCAATGTCAGTCGCATTACCCCATAGCAAAATTCCATAAGACATCACGCTATGGAAGAAACTAAAATAAATTAATCTAGCTGTCTCAACATTGGTGAGACTTCTAATCTTTCTTACAGCATATGCTGCAGAACTAAGTCTGCCTGCTAATTTAGATTATACGTGGTAGAGCCATGCTACAGTTATATTAGTAGTATAGTTGTAGCACGAATGGGTCGGCTCGACCACGCTCTCACAGAATACCAGCGTAAAATAGCAGCTTAACACTGCTGTGTTTCGTATGTTGAGTGTAGAGAACCGGAGACTCTTTTTACTGGAAAAGAGGCATTCCATCTTAGTCCTCACGGGTGACAACGCATCTGCATTTTCATCCTTTATTGAGGATAGATGTAGATGTCTATGTGTCACAGCAACTACTTACCATTAGGAGGACTGTGTGCTCGTTTGTCACACTATCCTATAAAAAGATATATGGGGCCCTTGAAGCTTTGCGTCAATAGTAATACCAAGAATAATAATTAAAATTAAAAATTTGTACAACCAAGTTCAATATATATTATTAAGTATAACTCAAAACTGTTGGTCAGACTTTGATCAAATTTATTTGGAACGCGCCTGCCCACCCTGAAGTGGCCATCTTGGGCTGGCCCTTCACTTCGCTGCCATGGTTTCCTCTTTGTTCACTGCGGGTGACCAAGCCACGGCTACTAAGCCCCTAGCTAGACAAGGCGGGAACCCGTTCGGGAGGGAAACTCCTAAGTCCTACTTCCTACGAGTCTTCTTAAATTAATTAACAGATTTTTCCATTTATTTAAGATTGTTTTTATATTTATACGTCATAGAGCCATGCTACCAGCTATACAGGGTATTTTTGAAACGCTCCGGAAAACGAAGACAGACGACAGTACTAACTATACCATTGATGATGGGTGAAATATAAAATCGATCCTGATGAAAAAAAAATCATCTTTTCACAGCGTTTTATTAGATTTATTCATGCTCCATCATGTTAGTACAGCTAATGAAACGATAATTACATTAAAAAAATCATGAAAATACGGAAACATAAAACCAGCAGTGGAATTACAGAATTACAATCAGCTGACTAGGGTCAATTTACGCGCGAACGCCGAATTCGCGCGGCCCGCAACGAGCGATGGTACCACAATACCTAATAATTTACAACACTTGTCTTAATACCTAACTTATCTACTTAACCTATTATTTTTCCACTGTGCTTGTCTCCACGTAGCCACTTTAATTCGAATTCACAGGTTAAATAAACCAAATAACTGGTTCCATTCCCGCAACAAAAATACTTAAATAAAATGTTAACAAGGTTAGAGTCATGATTTTTATCCATTGTGTAGGTATGTTTATTATTCTGATGTATTCAGTTATGTACCTATTCAGATCAGTTCAGTACTAAGTTAAAAAATTAGGTTTAAACCAAATAACTGGTTGATTCCGCTAATGAAAAAATACTTAAATAAAATGTTAACAAGGTTAGAGTCATGCTTTTTATCCATTGTGTAGGTATGTTTATTATTCTGATCTATTCAGTTATGTACCTATTCAGATCAGTTCAGTACTAAGTTATTTAAAAAATTAGGTATGAAACAGCTTACCGATCCTCCGTGGCCTTATGAGATTCTCCAAGACATATTAACATGCTGTATTCACGAGCATAAACGTACCCGCGTTAGGCATTATTAAAACAAAAACAAAACACAAAACGTAACAACAGGAACAATATCATTAAGTAATAAATAACAAGTAATAACGACAATAATTTAATAAAATTGAACTGTCGCTCGTGATAGTCAACACGGAACTGTCTCAAAAACTAAAATTATTTATCAATCCCGCCAAAACAAATGCGCACGAGGTAACATCCTTGAAGCATGTGTAAATTCCACAGCGTGAGACGACACGAGGCAGCGTGTGTTTGAAAGGGAAGGGTAGAGTGAGTAGTATACCTAATGCATTGTTTCGTACCGATCTAGATAAGAGTTCGGCACCCGCGAGGATATTGACCCTATTGTCAGCTGATTTTCTTTTTTAAGTTTCACTGCTGGTTTTATGTTTAAGTATTTTCATGATTTTTTAAATAAAATATCGTTTCATTTAACTGTACTAACATGATGGAGCATGAATAAATCTAATAAAACGTTGTGAAAAGATGAATTGTTTTTCATCAGGATCGATTTATATTTCACCCATCATCAATGGTATAGTTAGTACTGTCGTCTGTCTTGTTTTCGGAAGCGTTTCACAAACACCCGGTATTAGGGTAGCACAAATGGGTCGGCTCAACGGTACAGGACCCCGCTCTTATAGAACACTAGCGTAAAATATCAGCTTAATGCTGCAGTGTTTCGTTTGGTGCGTGTAGAGGATCGAAGATCCTTTTACTGAAAATGAGGCATTCCATTTCAGTCCTCAGGTGTGACAACGCATATGCATTTTGATACTTAATCGAGGATAGATAAATGTTTACCGGCAACAGCATCCACTTATCATTAGGTGGACTGCCCGATCGTTACCCTAGTTCTAAAAAGCAAATCAAATCGAATAGTTTATTTATGATTCACAGGTTACAAAAAGGTTTTATTTAAATACAAATATAGTTCAGTCTGTGATCAGCCTAATGGGCATAAAATTTCAAATATCATTAATAGTTCATTGATTACATTATTAAAATTATATAATAATAATTATTCATTTCATAATTATTATCATATAATAATTATTCATTCAGTTCATAATAATTATTAGATTAAATTATTCATCTTAAATAATATTGATTACATTGGATCAGAATTAGATTATTCATATTAGATTAGATTATTCATAATTTATTACATCAAAATTATTAGTCGTTGGGTTTATTATATGTCATGTAATACAGTCAACCGGACATTAACTCTGACACTGGACAAAAAGTTCATCAGTAGAATAAAATGAATATTCAATTAGAAAGTGCAACAATTTATCTTTGAAAATCTGTTTATCGTTACACTCTTTGATGTTATGCTATAAATCCTTTTCTGACTAGGACTCCATATATGTAGGTCACCTATTTCTGCCGCCAAGTAGCAGTGCGTATTATACCATAATTGTATTCTGTTATGAAAGTTATAGAGAACCAGTATAATTACGGTCTGAGAGACATGCCATCTTAGTCCTCCTCAGCACGCATCTGTAGCCTTCTTTGTTCAAGGTTGGTTGCAGGTGTTCATGGGCTGCAGAAGCCATTAACCACTTATTATCAATCACTTCAGCTTAAAAAAAACATGATATTTTATTCTTATTATATTATTTGCCCTCGACAATCTCTAACCGTTGGCCCTTACTAGAGCAATAACAAGCGTGTTTCCCGAACTCCACAAATGCCATACGCCGTCATAAGGCGATTTATTACATTGTTTACTGGTCCTTTGCCAAGGGCTCGGATAGTTTGTTTCGCAACAACTTAACAAGTATAGCTTTTATCTACGCATTTTGAGATATAAACACGCAGTATTCATATGGTGATGTAAATAAAAATATTGCAATTTAGCATTTTCTGTTTTTATGATAATATTGTTTTTATAGAATAAGGATGATAAACAAGTAAATAGTTCAACGGATGGTAAATAGATACTGTGGCCCATAGATAGATAGAGTTCATAGAGACTGGTCACCGTGCCCAAACTTAAAATAGAATTTACAACCTGTAAACGTCCCACAGCCCGTAAAACGCCTCTTCTATTGTCTGAGAGGATTCTTGCAGCAATTAGCAGTACGTGCGCTGCACCGCACTAAGAGGACTTCACATGACCAGACATGTTGATTTTTCAGGATGTTTTCCTTCACCACCGGACACACGGCGTAATATACACGTACAACTGACATAACATTTATAAAATTTACGTAGTAGAGCCATGCTGCAGCTATATTATGGTTGTAGCACGAAAGTATTGGCTCGACTGAGACCACACTCACATAGAAAACAGCGCGAAATAGTAGCTTAAGACTACTGTGTTTTGTATGGTGAGTGTAGAGCAGGAGTTCCCAAACTTTTAAGGTAATGGAATACACACCAACCTTTTATTTTATGGAACCTCACATCAAATGATTAAATATCATAGGCAGTGCAATTGAAATATTATAAAATAATTCTCATAATGTTTTCTTATATTACGCGAAGACTACACATTAAATGAAACTAACTTTTACGGATTATATCGCGTTTAATTTTACTTTTAATTCGACGTTTCGGGTGCTTACAGCACCCATGGTCACGGGGGACTGAGGGTTTGACGTCCCAATGTCATAGTTAGCCCGGCTACCTTCAGTTTTTTAATATTAATTTTTGGTTCGATCTACGCAGAATGAGCTTACAGTATCTTGAAGTCTAGCAGTGGTATACTTGGGTGTGGATTTAATTTTATTAATTATAGGATCCCAAGCAGATGGCAGCACCATCCATCTTCTATTGAAATTAGGATGTTTTTAATTTCAATAGCCTCGCGAACCATCCTTGGTAGGAATCGGTGTTATTTTGCGAGGATTTGTGGTCTATCAAATCTAATGTAATGGCGGGGACGATCTTGAACATGTTCACAAACTGCAGACTTCCTGATACGTCGGTGTTTCAAGTCAGCTATATGTTCTTTACGCGGTTTTATAGATCTTTTGTTTGTCCTATGTAAGAGAGACCACATTCACAATCCAACTTGTACACCCTGCATCTTGTAGAGGATATGACACTTGACGGATGGTAAAATTGACTAATCTTCTTCGGCGGCTTGAAGTATGTTTTAATGGAAGCTCGCTTCAAGATGTAGCCAACCTTGTCTGTGACCTCTGACATAGGGTAGTACAGCAGGCACACGCTCGACTGTGGCCGGCTTCACTCGGTTACTGTGACGTAGGCGCGGGACCCGAAGCTTGTTGCCTTGCAGTACTTGCTCGACATGCTGCTCGGCGGCCAGATGTTTTCTGTCACAGATCCCTCGTGCTCTCTGGAAACAAAGATTTTCCACGGTAGCTAATGTGATGGATGATGGTGTGATTCACCATTTAAATATCGGTTGGTATGAGTCTTTTTCCTATACACAGTGTGACCAATAGTGTTATCAGGATTTCGGATGACTAAAACATCTAGAAAGCTAAAGAATTGTTTGCTTCTAACTCCATTGTGAATTGTATTTTAGAGTTTATGGAATTAAGGTGGTTTAAAAATACAGTTACTTTGTCAGATGTGTAAAATTGTGAAAGTGTCGTCTTGTACCGCTTGTAGAATCTTGGATTTACAGGAGCAGTAAGAAGGGCTTTCGTCAAAGTCCTCCATGAATATGTCGGCGACTTGGAGATACAGGTGAGCCCATCACGCCACATCTACTTGCTTGTAGAACTCTTCCTTCCACAATAGATAGCCAGATGTGAGGCAGTGCTTAAGCAGTATTCTATATTCTGTGGGCATGTTGTTATCTTCTAGCTTCCTAGTTACGATTGAGATGCAGTCTTCAATAGGTAAGCATGTGAATAGTGACTGAACATCAAACTGACCATAGTTTCATTGTTAGCGAGATGTGGTCTTTATCTCACTAACAAAATGGTATGAATCCTTGTATGTGCTCTGGTATTTCTCTCAGTGGTGATAGTATTTTTGCTAAGTGTTGAGCCAACTTATAAGTTGGTGAATCGATCTGCTCACTATGGGACGTAGTGGAGCGTTTGGTTTAAACCATCATCCATCACAGTTAGCTACCGTGGAAAATTTTGTTTCAGAGAGCACGAGGGATCTGTGACAGAAACATCTCCGCCGAGCTTCAGCATGTCGAGCAAGTACTGCAAGGCAACAAGCTTGGTCCCGCGCCTACGTCACAGTAACTGAGTGAAGCCGGCCACAGTCGAGCGTGTGCCTGCTGTACTACCATATGTCAGAGGAGTCACAGACAAGTTGGTTACATCTTGAAGCGAGCTTCCATTAAAACATACTGCAAGCCGCCGAAGAAGATTAGTCAATTTTTACCATCCGTCAAGTGTCATATCCCTCTACAAGATGCAGGAGAAGTTGGATTGTGAATGTGGTCTCTCTTACATAGGACAAACAAAAAGATCTATAAAAACCCGCGTAAAAGAACATATAGCTGACTTGAAGCACCGACGTATCGGGAAGTCTGCAGTTTGTGAACATGTTCAAGATCGTCCCCGCCATTACATTAGATTTGATAGACCACAAATCCTCGCAAAAGAACACCGATTCCTACCTAGGATGATTCGCGAGGCTATTGAAATTAAAAAACATCCTAATTTCAATAGAGAAGATGGATGGGTGCTGCCATCTGCTTGGGATCCTATAATTAATAAAATTAAATCCACACCCAAGTATACCACTGCTAGACTTCAAGATACTGTAAGCTCATTCTGCGTAGATCGAACCAAAAATTAATATTAAAAAACTGAAGGTAGCCGGGCTAACTATGACATTGGGACGTCAAACACCTCAGTCCCCCCTGTGACCATGGGTGCTGTAAAGCACCCGATACGTCGGGAATTAAAAAGTAAAATTAAACGCGATATAATCCGTAAAAGTTAGTTTCATTTAAAATAATTCTCGCTATCTATATAACAGTAATGGGTTCTTCTCATCACATATTTTGCGCCAATTCAAAATAATATTTGTACCAAAGTGTGAAATTACATAACAAGGGAAACAAATATAAGGGATTGTTGTTGCTTGTTTATGTGTTTGTTTGTTTCATAATTCCGGATAATTCCGATCACTATTTTAAATATTTTTTAACCTTGTATTTTCTCTTTGTTTTAATTCAGCTATGTTGTTGTATGACTTGAAGCACCGACGTATCGGGAAGTCTGCAGTTTGTGAACATGTTCAAGATCGTCCCCGCCATTACATTAGATTTGATAGAACACAAATCCTCGCAAAGAACACCGATTCCTACCAAGGATAATTCATGAGGCTATTGAAATTAAAAAAACATCCTAATTTCAATAGAGAACATGGATGGTGCTGCGATCTGCTTGGGATCCTATAATTAAAAAATTAAATCCAAACCCAAGTATACTACTGCTGCTAGACTTCAAGATACTGTAAGCTCATTCTGCGTAGATCGAACCAAAAAATATTAAAAAATGAAGGTAGCGGGCTAACCATGACATCGGGACGTCAAACACCTCAGTCCCCTGTGACCATGGGTGCTGTAAAGCACCGAAACGTCGGAATTAAAAGTTAAATTAAACGCGATATAATCCGTAAAAATTAGTTTCATTTAATGTGTAGTTCGCGTAAATATAAGAAAATTTATTAAGCAAAATAAAATAAATTCGCGGAACTCTGGTGACTTTACACGGAACCCACTTTAGGAATCTCTGTGTAGAGAACCTGATACCCTTTTTACATGGTGTTAAACCGTAGTGGCGAATATCCACTATCCCATATCGACGCTAGTGTCGTAAGAGATGAAAGAGGAAAATGAAACTGGCGATGGATGAAAAAACAATTGCCAACCAGCTAAGCGTGGCAACTATGGCGAAATCCTCCCTGAGGTAATTTATGAGGGAGGCCTATGTAGGGAGACTTTATAGGCTGTAATGGATGGATGGATGAACTGTTTAAAATGATAATAAGCCTGTAAATAGCAATACTTTGTATTAGCTTCCTGCGTCTAAAATCTCATTTAACACAGTTTCATTAGGTCGTAACGTAAAATTGTATTGCTGCAACAAATTAAATGCTTCCATTCACTCTAATTATAATGTAATCAATTCTGTCGACTATCGATACACATTTTGTACAAAAAACTTCATCATCATCATCATGCATCATCATTACAGCCCTTCACAAGTTCACTGCTGAACATAGGCCTCACCAAGGAACGCCGAAGCACGGTCCCGAGCCACTTGCATCCATTGACTTCCTGCATATCTTACCAGGCCGTCACTCCATCTAGTGGGGCGCCTACACTTCGCCTGCCTGTACGAGGCTGCCACCGAGAACCTTTCTTCCCATCGGTTGTCAGTTCTTCGAGCTATATGGCCGGCCCATTGCCACTTCAGCATACTAATTATTTGGGTTATGTCAGTTCCTCTGGTTCTACTGCGGATATCCTTGTTTTAAGTCTATCACGCAGAGAAACGCCGAGCATAGCTCCATTGCTCGCTGAGCGACTTTGAGCTTCCTCATACGGCCAGCAGTGAAGGACCACGTCTCAGATCCATAGGTCATCACTGGCAACACGCACGGTTGTACAATATAGTTTTGAGGTTTTGAGGCATGTCTGACGAGAAGATGTGTCGTAATTTCGAACGCTGCCCAGCCGAGTTGAATCCGTCGATTGACCTCTCGGTCGAAGTTGACTTACCTAGTCGGACTATTTGTCCCAGGTAAACATATTCGTCAACAACTTGAGCTTAGTGCTCCCAACAACTAGCGGCATAGGTGTGACATAGACGTTAAACATGTTTTTGTTTTGTCCATGTTCACCTTAAGACCTATCCGTTGGGAGACACTATTGAGGTCATTGAGCATGCTTAGGTCCTCCAGCGATTCTGCCATAAGGACTATATCGTCGACAAATCCAAGGTGAGTGATGTACTCGCCATTGATGTTAATACGGTATCCTTTCCAGTCCAGTAGCTTGAAAACGTACCGACAGTCCACTTGGCACCGCTGAAGAGACTGCAGCACCGCCCAAATTTCGACGGAATCAAAGGCTTTCATAGTTCACACACGCAAGACAAATCGGCAGATTATACTTATAACTCTTCTGTACAATTTGCCGAAGGGTATGTATGTGGTCTATGGTGCTAAAGCCTTTTCGGAAACCGGCTTGTTCGGGAGGCTGGAAGTCGTCGAGTATGTGTGCGAGAAGATTCGTAATGACTCGAAAACAGCACGTAGACGCGGCTCAGAAGGAAATCGGTCTGTAGTTCTTCAAGAGAGCGTTGTCGCCTTCTTGAAGAACAAGACCACCGCACTCTTCTCCACGCCTCCGAAGTAGTCCCACCATGGAGGACGGAATTAAAGAGCTTCTGAAGGACTTTAAATATCGATTTTCCACCCGCTTTCAGAAGCTCCGCTGTAATTCCATTCCTCCGGGATTTGCCGTTTTAAGGTGCTGGAGAGCCTTTAATTTCGCTCAGACTGACGTCCGGGATATCATCGGAATAATGTCGAAAAGACTCTTGATCGTTACCACACTTTGCGTGGCTCCAAGGCTCCAACGATGATGTGTACAGCTGCCCATAGAACCTCTCAATCTCACTCAAAATCTCAGGTGTTCCGGAAACGATGCTGACACATTCGGTCTTCAGCTTCGACAGTTGACTCTTTCTGGTAGACAGATCTGGCCATGACTTTGGAGCCCTGGTTCCGCTCGATCGGTTCTTCAATACAAGCAGTATTAAAGTTGCGTAAGTCCCGCCGCATGCATTTGGAGATCTGTCTGTTCAGTTGCCTGTATGCTATCAAATCTACTGAAACTGCAGCTTCATTTATTGTCTAACAGTCATGAGATTAAGAGTGATTGGAGAGTTTTTGTGTTCTTCTTCGAGGGTCTTGCAAAACTTAGCCCGAGCGCATGGACAGTTTCCACGAGCTTGTCATTCATATCGTCCACTGCATTGCAATCTTCAATCAGTTAATATTCCGTTTTAATAATCACAGCTTGGTTGGTGTTAGTTTAGTCATGTCATTTTTAAGAATTATGTGTATACGAGCACATTCCACATGATGGTAAGTGGATGTAGGCCATAAAAGTCACGTCCATTGTTGATAAATAATCAAACTGCATACGCTTTGGCATACCTTGTTATTAGTAACTAGTTTCTCAGGTTCTACTCACACTATAAAAATAGCAGCATTGCTCTGCTGTTTTACGGTGGTATTCTGCGAGAGCGTGGTCTTACCTCGGTTGAGCCGACTTCTTTCTTTGGCTGCAGCTATATTCAACTTTATACCTCAACCCGTGCAATGAGAAAAATGGTCTTGGCAGGACAGATAGATGAACGTGATCGTGCAAGGGTTCTGTTCTCCTTTTTTAGATATAGAACCTTAAAACACTTAACAAGACTGCTGAATGATTGATTGATATTAGAGCACGAGCACGTATATATCTAACTAAAAGGATCATTCCGCGATGTTTCCATATCTTCATAAGCTTTACAAGATATATACTCACGAAAATATTTGTTACTGTTCAAAAATAAACTTCATTTAAAAGTTAAAGTTAAAGTTACAGCCTATATACGCCCCACTGAGAGGGTATTAGGCAAGGAAATGTCCACCGCGTGCCCTAATGCGTGTGTGGCGAACTTCACATGTCTTGAAATATTTTTTTCTTATGTCTCAGACATGCAGGTTTCCGCACGATGTTTTCCTTCACCGCCGAGCACGTGGTAAATCAGCACTTAAAATTGCAATTATCAATTTCATTGGTGCCGGGGATCAAACCAGGTTGCTCGTATTGTGAAACGTAAAGCGAGCGCTAACCATCTGAGCTACCACGGCTCTAAGTTCATTTTACTTGTACAAAATATATTGGTGATTACCTATTCAAGCCTCAGGAAATTCCATTGCAAGTAACGTTAGTGGTAAGTTTCAATATCGCATATTAATTTCGAACCTAATACATTATGGAAGCCACGTCATCGCAGATTAGAAAGCCTGCTTGTTTTCGTTTGTGGTGATCGAAACAACGTCATTGGCTTTTGAAGAAGTTTGTAAAACAGATTTTTTTTTAGTACCAGGATAACGTTGAAATTAACAATTATGTCTTCAAGAGATATTCAAACATAGTCGAAAACAAAATACCTACCACAACAGCCTATCAAAAGTCCACTGCAGAATATAGGCCTCCATAGATTGCTTCACAGGGGATATTTACATAGTTGCTGCTTGGCAAGCGGATTGGAAAAGCAGTTTTTTATTAGTCTGTTTTATTTTCGTTTTTTGTACATATGTTACGCGATATCTCCGTCAATTTTGAACCGAAAATTATGATTCGTTTTATATTAAATGGCGTGACCTAGTAGCTTTCTTCAAATTTATTTTCGTTTTATCTACCGATTTTTTGTAGCAGTAAGGAAGTAATTAATAAAAGAATTATCCAAGATGTTTGCAAAACATAAAAGGAAATTTTTAAACGTAAATTGAATTACAGCGCATTACGCGGTATCTCTTGCAAACTTTATACTAAAATGGAGATGTTCTTTGAGTCGGCGCTGGTGCGGTGCCGCTAATTGAATTCACGTGCTTTACATGTTATGAGGGCTTCTATATTGCCTTTCCATTTTATTAGTGAAAAACGTATCAAATTACAGGACTGGGGAGTATACGGTTTTTATAAAATTACGCTGCAAGTTTTTCTATACTGTTATTTTGGTGGTGGTGTGATATCTTTTATCTTCTTGTGTAAAACTAGCTGAGCCACGCGGCTTGTATTTCTTGCTTTGACTGAGGACTAAGAGTATTGTCAAAGACCCCACTTTACCGATGCGCCTGTTGCAGAGTTAATAAAACTACGACGAATAAAATAAAATAAATTTTTATGGTATAGTTTTCTGATGTAAATTTATTTCTATACGTTTACTGATTCTGATAAAGGGCTTAACGGAACCACAGGATTTTGTTGATTGTTGTACTGTAATCGCTAATCCGTTGTCAATAAATCTTCGTGATTAGCGACCCATGTTCAAAGTGAACTATTAACGACCTGATGCCTATAGTGTACAATCCTGTAGTGTTTTTTTGATAGTATTAGTAGTGTAGAGTTGTGTGTTGAGTGTTGATACTATTGTAGAGAACTGATACAATATGTGATTTCATTATCAAACTCTTATAGATAAGATAATTATAAAATATACTAGATAAACAACTCCTCTGGCGTAATAAAGAAAGGACAAAGCGCTTTTATACTGAAAAAATTAAGTCGATTAAAGGAGAACAAAGACAGATAGTTGATGACGTTTGCTCAAGGCGATGCAATTAGATTACATAAACAGTACTCGAAGGAAAGTTGTTGCACGCCGGCGTGACAGGTTGGTTTATTTAAGACTCGGTTTGTTTTTCAGAAGATTTCGTCGGTTTCAGATAGTTTGAACGAAGCTGAAAAGGCGTTGGTTTGCCATTCGCAAAACAAACTTCTATCTATCGATTATAGAAATTTATTGAATTTTAGAAAATAAGTGAATAAAATATATTTTTTTACCCAGATTACAACTTATCGTACAAAAAGTTTTTAAGGGTAAGGGTGACAAGCGAGCGCATAGTCCACCTGATGCAGTAAGTGGTTGTTGGCCCACAACTATCTATCCTAGTTTGCGAATCAAATTGGAAAATATGGAATGCCACTTTTCCAGTAAAGTTCTCCGATTCGTATAGATTGCCTCATATCGGGGATATTTGCCATAGTTCCAACTTTTGCATGCGGGTTAACTACCGCAGTTTGCAGTTTGATGAAGTGACGACCTGGCAATACATATAAAGTTGATGGACAGATGGCATAAGGACTTTGTTCATTTTTTTTTTTGGGGATGTCTATATGTGGTGTTCTGTTACAGTGACGATGATCTCTCCTTTAATCCCTATTTAATGTATTTGTTATAAATTTTAAGGTGGATGGAAATAATATTGAATCTTTTATACAATATAGATTATAAATAATAATTATTAAAATCTCTTTAATTTATGATTGATTATATTCATCTACGTAATCACTTCTTATCACATAATTAACTTAACAAATTTTATAATAAAATGATAACATATATAGTTTTAAAACAGTTAGGTACTGCAACCTAACTGCAAAAAACTATATTCTACATTCACTGAAGTTCCACAATTTATCACAGTGATCGTGGCACGAACTCGAGTTTTGAGATATTACTTCAGTTAACGATGCGAAATTTAGGATCTTGAACGGTCACGTGCTTCACCTTTGCTAGAATATCATAAATTTCAGTTAGCGAGAAGTTTGCTCGAACTTGCACTTTAATATATTTAAGACGAAGTTTAAATTGTTAGCTAAACTGTGAAGGATTTAATTTAATTTTTTTTAAGTAAATACTGCAATGCACAATATTAATAATATTCTTTAACCACTACTGGTTGAAAATGCTTGTGTTAGAGGTTCAGACAGTAGTCGAATGGCGAATTCCAACCCACAACCTTTGAGTTCGGTCCACCCCTGCCATTAGCTTAGATGGCAGTAGCAGGACAGTGTATTCTTTCACAGTCACCACACGGCAACGAATTATAAGTTCGTTAGTTCTCCACTATGAGGTTTAGACCCATTGACATCTATATTTATCCTCGATTAAAAATCAAAATACAGATGTATTGTCACCTTTGAGAACTAAGATGGAAGACCTTATTTCCAGTTAAAAGGGTCCCCAATTCATATATTCTACACTTAACAGCAGCATTAAGCTGCTAATTTACGCTGGTATTCTGTGAGCGTGTGCTCCTACCCCAGTAGAGTCGACCGATTCGTGCTACCACCATGGCCAGTGCAGCAAACGTGGCTCTACCACGTTTAGTAAACCAAAGCAATCTTCCAACTACATCCAGTCAACCAGGCACTGGAGCGTTCCATGAGGATGTGACCAAATGCGCCAGACTGTTGACCCCACATCCATTTACCATCTGATGGAATTTGTAATTGGTTAAACCATTATTTCTATACAAAATTATTCACTACTGCAAAGTGACACTTCGTTAACAAAACTTCGCACAATATCGAACCTTGGTTACGTTTTTGCCGAAGTGATAACGCTGAAGCATACGCGTCATAGAGTGGATAATGCATTAGACTGGCGTAATGTGAGCTACTGAATAGATGTTGCGAAGTCTTGGATCTGGCGCTCTGTGTTAAATATTATATTTATGATAAATTTTAAAATTCATCTCCATAGTTTGTTGCCATAGCCATTGTGTTAAAATATTTTGTACATCATAAAAATAAATACAATAATAATAATTATCATCATTCCAGCCTATCAAGTTCACTGCTGAGCATAGCCACCCACCTCCATAAATTACCTTATAGCATAAACTCTATTTACCTGACAGCTATGAGGAGGGCACCTTGTGGAGTGTGTGTGCACCATATAGCAGCCACGTGGCTGTACCATCGTATAATCTATGATAAACAGAGACAATCGATAAACATTGTTAAGTCCGAAGCGTCAATTTTAATTAACTGATCACCGTCGCTCATGAACATCTGCAAACCAGGGTAATTGCAGGTGCTTTGTCGGTCTTTAGAAATGAGTAGACTCTTTCTTGAAGGGTTCTAAGTCGTATCGATGCTGAAAAATTGCTGGCGACAGTAAATTAAAGGTGCAAGTACTAATACATCTTATCTAGTATCATCATCATCAATAACAACACTTTTAAAACCTAGATATAGGGCTTCGGAAAATGCCAATATTAAAGGCTTTATAATCAACTTGAAGTTTAAGAAAACCTTATTCAAAGGCGCCTCGTTCAATTCGTCTTTCGTCCTCCGCTCAGTGATTTATGATCACCTCAAATATTTATCAAATCGTGCGCATTAAAAGCAACTTCGCTCGATTGTAAACTTTACAATAGATTTGAGAGCTGTAATCGTCAGTATTTAAAAGTTTTGATTTATACAGATTTACTAGATTTTAAGATTTTTTTTCTGTCAAGATACTGTCATGTATGTACCCACCGTCTTACCTATTTCGCCATAAATAGTGTTTGCACTGGTGTGTTTTGGTCTGAAGAGTAAAGAGAGGCATCAGAGGTGAAACGCATCATCCATTATAACGCACTAAATTAATTATTCAATTTCAGACCTTTCGTTCGTTGATCAATGTTGTGATAAGTTATAACCTTCCGCACTATCATCGTCTATTCCGAAGATTAATTCGTTTCTCCTTATCCACGGATATATCCTTTAGAATGCCTTGATGCAAAATGTGTTTACCACCCGCCTGTATAATTCTACACATATACATCTAAAACCTTTTGCTTGTTGTAAATTATTTTAAATGCATATTTTATATGTGATAGTGTTCCTACATGTTGAGCATAGGTTTAGCAATTAAAATGTACTTAGCATCCTGTCTATCCTCGTTGGTCGAGATTTATTTATTAATTCCATCATCACAGGATTGACCTAATACAACAGAGAAGTCAAAATTATTATAGTAAATACAATCAAATTTGTCACTGTTACCGTTACAGCCTGTTAAAGTTTATTTCTGAACAATGGCCTGTCCATAGATTGCCTTATAAGAATATTCGCCATAGTTGCCGCTTGGAAGACGGGGAACCGTAGTTTTATTTTTTAGTAGTAGTTAAATAACTGCTGTAGCCGGTCTCCTAGTTTATTTCCTTTTAGTTGGCTTATCACTTTTACGCCACGCGACGATATGGAGTAGAAATATTCTTAAACCGCCACACATGGTCAAAAAGCTATGAATTAAACATAAAAACTTCAGTGGACTTGTGAACTCGTTCAGAGAAGAGTTCACGTTCATTCAGAGATTTACGAAGGAAGTTGTCGATTTTAATAAAAATACTCATAGTCAACAATTTAAACGAATCACATAAATACTGAAATAAAAACTAAAAATAAAATAAAATAAATTTCAACGTTCACGAGCTTACGACTTTGCAATTGAAGTATAACCTAATAACATTACGGCGCCGCGTCCTCGTTTCAATTAGCCTAGAACTTCCGTACATCGTTTTCTTCTAATTCACCAGTATAATTAACATACTTCGCCAAAAGGCATTAATTCATATTTTTATAATCTACGTATTGACATTTATAAGAATCTATACAGGTTTTATTTACTTGGAATTCAAGCTGTATATTTTTATAAAATTGAGTGACAAGCGAATTTTGCAGCTCACCTGATGGTGAGTGTTTATATATAGGCTACATCCAAGCCTTACAGCAGCCACTTATCATCAGGTGGATTATGTACACGTTCATCAAATTTTAATTGTAACCTCTTTTTGGAGTTTATGGCCTGGTATCAGACCTTTAGGCCAAATCTAGGTATTTTTATTCGGTTTATTATAATTTTAAATGTTTATTTATCCTTCATAGTACACTGCTTCACAATATCTTGATGTCACATTGTGCAGCCCTTGGGAGATTTTGAGGCAACTTGTCAGCAGACAGATGACAGTTGGCGATGGTATCTCAAGCGCCCAAGCAGATAGACACCTTATCTTGATAATCACATGACCATCAGAGCACTTGTTTCACTCGTTTCCACTAATAGTTCATATGCGCAGACACTTAATAACAAAATCGCACCACTTTTACATATCAAAATCCACTTCAAACCATTATTCAAACAATAATACAGGAGCAGCAAACCGTCGCCGATCAAGTTCCCGCCAAAACTCAATTGTCACCTCTTTTTGCGATCAGTGTTGCAATTAATCAAATTTAATTGCTATATATTCACCGATAACGACGTAAAATGGTACAGAGTCGTGGGACGTCTCCTTCAATCCTACCTATTAGGCTTTACCTATATTTGTTTTTTTTCTTATTTTGCATTTTTTATAGGTTAGGGTGACAAACAAGCACACAGTCCACCTGATGGTAAGTGTTTGCTGTGACCCATAGACATCTACATCTATCCTCAATAAAGAATCAGAATGCAGAGCGTTGTCACCTGTGAGGACTAAGATGGAATGCCTCTTGTCCAGCAAAGGGTCTCCGGTTCTCACCTGCCTTCCACGCTGGTATTCTGTGAGAGCGTGGTCCTTCCCCGGTCAAGCCGACCCATTCGTGCTACAACTATACTACTAATATAGCTGCAGCATGGCTCTACCACGTGTACATTAATTTTTTATTTAAAAATTTGATGCGAATATAAAAACTTTATTAGATACTAGTCACCCGACACGGCTTCGCCTGGATAGGATCTTTTAATGCGGCGGTATTTATATTTAAGATAATCATAGACCATTGTTTTTAACATTTTTTTTTATTTTATCAATTTTTTCGGACAGACAGGCAAAAATTTTAAAATTGGTTATTTATGTCTTAATAGCATGCAAATAACCCCCTCAGCTTGATAGCAGCCAGTTATTTCAATGTTATACATACACATTTCAATTTTATTTTTATGTTTAGATTAATATGAGCAGTAAAGACTCACCACAGAACACACCATTTCTGCAGAGAGAGACTTCATCACTGCATAAGTAATCAATTGTATTTCCATACCAAATGAGATATTATTATTACCTACAACGTAATTTCAATATCAAAATAATATAATATTGTTCAATGATAACGCTAGGAAAAATTATCTCACAAAATTATATAACTAATGGTCGCCTTGTGGTCAAAATTCGATCGTAGGTATTCATTAAGTTTTTGGGTTGGTATATTAAGCAAGCTAAGTTTGTATATAAACGTGTAATCATATTCTCCTGGTATTTACCTGAGACCTTGGCAGTATGAACGTCTACAAACGACATAATTTGCCTTAGTGACAAATATGCGTTTGACGTTTGAACATGATGAGTGAACGTGAACAATGTATGTTTTGTTTTATTTTATTAATATTATTATTCGCAACCAAGGGTCTGAAACCGGTAAAATTTTCAAACCGGTTTGGCTTGCAAGTACATGTGACCGAAATATTAAGGTTTCGTTCCAACGTAACCTTAATTTAACCGGTATTTTCAAATAAAGTTCCATTGTGGTTAGTGTTCATTAACCGTTATTGAACACTATTTTTCGTTCTTTAGATTTGGGCAAGGCCCCGCCTTGCCTTTAAATCTAAAGAACGAAAAATAGTGTTCAATAACGACCCGCGCCGCCGCGCCACACACCCCAGTGGCAGCGGCAGATAGCTACAAAAATCACGTCGCACAGACAATTATATTACTTTTCTTAGTGTATGGGTCAAGCACCGCGGATCGTGATTCAAAACCGGTTTATTTTGTTTACACAACAAATGAATTCCGGTTTTGTTCTGAACATAACGTTAACACAAAACCGTTATTAACCTTTATTAACCGTTATTTTTCAAACCGGTTCCGGGCCTTGTTCGCAACACATATTATATATTAATATTAGCTTTCTGCACTTCTACACGTTTAAAATCTCCCAAGGGCTGCACAATGTGACGCATCAAGATATTGTGAAGCAGTGTACTATGAAGGATAAATAAACATTTGGGAAATTATAATAAACCGAATAAAAATACCTAAGATTTGGCCTAAAGGTCTAGATACCAGGCCATAAACTCCAAAAAAAAAAGAGGTTACAATTAAGGGTGATGAACGTGTACATAATCCACCTGATGATAAGTGGCTGCTGTAGCTTATAAGATGTAGCCTATATATGTAACACTCACCATCAGGTGAGCTGCAAGTTCGCTTGTCACTTCAATTTTATAAAAAATATACAGCTTGAATCTACCAAGTAAATAAAACCTGTATAGATTCTTATAAAATGTCAATACGTAGATTATAAAAAATATGAATTAATGCCTTTTGTGAAGTATGCTAATTATACTAAATTAGTAAATTGAAAACGAATGTACGGAAGTTCTAGGCCTAATTGAAACGAGGACGCGGCGCCGTAATGTTATTAGGGTTATACTTCAATTGCAAGAGTCGTAAGCTCGTGGGTGACGTTGAAATTTATTTTTTATTTTTTAAGGATTTTTATTTCAGTATTTATGTGATTCGTTTAAATTGTTGACTATGAGTATTTTTTATTAAAATCGACAACTTCCTTCGTAAATCTCTGAATGAACGTGAACTCTTCTCTGAACGAGTTCACAAAGTCTACTTTGAAGTTTTTATGTTTAATTCATAGCTTTTTTGACCATGTAGTGGCGGTTTAAGAATATACTCTACTCCATATCGTCGCGTGGCGTAAAGTGATAAGCCAACTAAAGGAAATAAACTAGGAGACCGGCTACAGCGGTTATTTAATAACTACTAAAATAAAAAATAAAACTACGGTTCCCAACCCGTCTTCCAAGCTTGGCAACTATGGCGAATATACCTATATAAGGCAATCTATGGGCAGGCCATTGTTCAGAAGTAAACTTTTAACAGGCTGTAACGGTAACGGTGACAAATTTGATTGTATTTACTATAGATAAATTTTGACTTCTCTGTTGTATTAGATCAATCCTGTGATGATGGAATTAATAAATAAATCTCAGACCAACGAGGATAGACAGAATGCTAAGTACATTTTAGTGACGCTAAACCTATGCTCAACGTATTGTAGGAACACTATCACATATAAAATATGCATTTAAAATAATTTACAACAAGCAAAAAGGTTTTAGATGCATATGTGTAGAATTATACGGGCGGGTGGTAAACATTTTGCATCAAGGCATTCTTAAAAAGGGATATATCCAGTAATGGAGTAAGGCTTTTGAAAACGAAGGTAATCTTCGGAATAGACGATGATGATGGAGTGTAAGGGAAGGTTATAACTTATCACAACATTTATCAACGAACGAAGGTCTGGAAATTGAATAATTAATTTTAGTGCATTATAATGGATGAGATGCGTTTTCACCTCTGAGGACTGCCTCTCTTTACTCTTCAGACCAAAACACACCAGTGCAAACACTGCTATTTAGCGGCGGAAATAAGTAAGACGGTGGGTACATACGCTGACGGAATCTTAGACAGAAAAAAAATCTTAACATCTAGTAAATCTGTATAACTCAAAACTTTTGCTGACCTGACCTGATTACGCAGCTCTCAAATCAATTTGTAAAGTTTACAATCGAGCGAAGTTGCTTTAAATGCGGCAAGAGTTGATAAATATTTGAGGTAGTCATAAATCACAATAGCGGAAAGGGACGAAAGACGAATTGAATGAGCGCCTTTGAATAAGGTTTTCTTAAACTTCAAGTTAAGTTGCAAATAGCCTTTAATATTGCAGAATTTTCCGAAGGCCCTATATCTAAGGTTTTAAAAGTGTTGTTATTGATGATGATGATGACTAGATAAGATGTATTAATACTTTACTTTGCTTTGCTAATTTAGCAATTTTTCAGCATCGATACGACTTAGGACCCTTCAAGAAAAGAGTCTACTCATTTCTAAAAGACCGACAAAGCATCTGCAATTACCCTGGTTTTGCAGATGTTCATGAGCGACGGTGATCAGTTACTTAAAATTGACGCTTCGTACTTAACAACGTTTATCGATTGTCTCTTATTTTATGATAGATTGCACGTGGTAAAGCCACTTGGCTGCTATGTTGTACATACCTCCACAAATTGCCCTCCTCCTGGGGCTGTCAGGTAAATAGTAGTTTATGCTATAAGGTAATTTATGGAGGTGGGGTTTGGCTATGCTCAGCAGTGAACTTTTGATAGGGTGGAATGATGATGATTATTATTGTATTTTAAGTATTTGTTGCAAGATGTACAAAATATTTTAACACAATGGCTATGGCAACAAGCTTATGGAGATGAATTTAATTAAAAATTTATCATAAATATAATATTTAAACACAGAGCGCCAGATCCAAGACTTCGCAACATCTATTCAGAGTGGCTCACATTACGCCAGTCTAAATGCATTATCCACTCTATGACGCGTATGCTTCAGCAGTTATCACTTCGGCAAAAGACGTAACCAAGGTTCGATATTGTGCGAAGTTTTTGTTAGCTTGAAGTGTCACACATTTGTACAGTAGTGAATAATTTTGTATAGAAATAATGGTTACAACCAATTACAAATTCCATCAGATGGTAAATGGATGTGAGGTCAACAGTCACTTTCATTTAATCTCGCTAATGGACGCGGCCAACTCTTCCTTGCGCCTCCTCACTCGGGGAACACTCTCAGAAACTAGAAGAAGCCTTTGCCTAACAGATACGAGTGACGGATGTAGATTGGGCTGTTACTTTAGTTTACTAAACGTGGTAGAGCCACGTTGCAGCTTTATTATGGTGGTAGCACGAATCGGTCGACTCTACCGGGGTAGGACCATACGCTCACAGAATACCATCGTAAATTAGCAGCTTAGTGCTGCTGTTAAGTGTAGAGAATTGGGGACCCTTTCAACTGGAAATAAGGCTTCCGTCTTAGTTCTCAAAGGTGACAAAACATCTATATTTTGATTTTTAATCGAGGATAAATGTAGATGTCTATGGGTCACAGCCTCCACTTTTAGTGGAGAACTAACGAACTTATAATTCGTTGCCGTGTAGTGACGGTGTGAAAGAATACACTGTCCTGCCATTAGGCTACTGCCGTCTAAGCTAATGGCAGGGTGCGGACCGCGAACTCAAAAGGTTGTGGGTTGGAATTCGCCATTCGACTACTGTCGTGAACCACTCCTAACACAAGCATTTTCAGCTTACCAGTAGTGGTTAAAGGGAATATTATTAATATTAATAGCATTGCAAGTATTTACTTATTAAAAAAATTAAAATTAAATCCTTCACAGTTTAGCTAACAATTTAAACTTCATCTTAAATATATTAAGGTGCAAAGTTCGAGCAAACTTCTCGCTAACTGAGGGAAATTTATAGATATTCTAGCAAAGGTGAAGCACGTGACCGTTCAAGATCCTTAAATTTCACGCATCGTTAAGCTGGAGAGTAATATCTCAAAACTCGAGTTCGTGCCACGCGATCACTGTGATAAATTGTGGAACTTCAGTGAATGTAGAATATAGTTTTTTTAAACAGTTAGGTACAGTACCTAACTGTTTAAAAACTATATTCGTCATTTTTTGTTATAAAATTTGTTAAGTTAATTATGTGATAAGAAGTGATTACGTAGATGAATATTGTCATCATAAATTAAACATAAGAGAGATTTTTAATAATTATTATTTATAATCTATATTGTATAAAAAAGATTCAATATTTTTTCCATCCGCACCTTAAAAATTTACTTAACAAATACACATTAAATAGGGATTAAAGGAGAGGATCATCGTCACTGTAACAGAACACCACTTAACATAGACATCCCCCAAAAAAAATGAACAAAGTCCTTGTATCTGCGTCCATCAACTTTATATGTGTTACCAGGTCGTCACTTCATCAAACTGCAAAAAACTGCGGTAGTTAACCCGCATGCCAAAAGTTGGAACTATGGCAAATATCCCCGATATGAGGCAATCTATGGGAAACATTAAAGAATTTTTAAATTTGATTGTATTTTTATTTACGTTACGCACGCGATATCTTCGCTGATTGTGTACCGACTATAATGATTCTTTTTATTTAATAGGCTTTACCTCAATTTGAATTTGAGGAAAAAATTCCACACCTAGGAGTGGAAAAATTGGTAATGATATTTTTAATGCACTATTGTAACGACTACATGTATAGTTTAGTATACTCAAAAGTCGTCAATGTCGACGGCTTCGTGACGCAGTGACTTAGCAAAGAGGTCCGCTGGGGCCGCGGGTTCGATTCTCGCACGGAAAATGTATTTGTATGGCCTATAAATAATGAATTGTTCCGGGTCTGGATGTTTGTCCCTGTGAAATGTATGTATGTAAACTGCACACACAATATAGGAGATAATGTAATGTTTTTAAGGAAATAAAAAGAAAGAAAAAAGAAATAAAAGGACAAATACATAAATATTTAAATAGTAAAAACCAACTTAAAAAACACAAAAGAAGAGATTTCATCAGGTGTTAGCTTGTAAGTACAAGTTAATGAATATGCGATTTAGTGTATTTTACTATCTTCCATCTTTTTGATTTTCACCTTTTTAGGTAAAACATAGTGATTGGATACTCCTTGTTTTTAGGTATTAGCGAAGGAAGTGTGTATTGTAGCATTAGAATTGAATTTATTATGTAGTGATTTCAATACAGATACTCGGTAGAGTCACGATACATCTATAATATTATGCTTGTAGCACGAGTGGGTCACATCGACCGGAGAAGGACCGCGCTCTCACAAAATATCAGCGGAAAATAACAGCTTAATTCTGCTGTTATGGTAAATCGAGGATAGGTGTAGATGACAGCACACAATCCACTTGATGGTTAGTGGACCACAGCATCCACTAACCATCAAGTGGATTGTGCTCATATCTTTATTCTATATAAAAAAAACACCAGACGTGTAATTCTGAGACAGGGCATGGGCGGCAGTGTCAAAAGTGTGAGAAAGAGTACGATCATCACTCCGCCTGTCGGTGTGGACTCATAAAGACGAAAGAGATTTTTACTTCATATTCCAGCGGCATCCGAGTTCGCTTCATGTTTAAAGTGAACAGAAGAATTAAAAATGATAAAATTTTTACGTATTCCTTACATCGTCATTCTCGTACAATAATGCAGGTGTGGGGTCGGAATACAACGTAACTCACAACTCGAACGAACAATAAAAAAAAATACATCTTGAATACGTGTCCCATTTAACTTTAGCTTAGTCGTTTTTATATTCCGTGCTTTTGCACGATTTGTAGCAACACATTTTGCAAAAATACTCCAATTTTCCATTCTATTTTCACTCATGTTGTTAGCCGATCGCTAGTCCGTTCCGCTGAGCGATCGTTCTGTTAAGTTACATCAACCTGTCATTGTTACAAACGCAGTTGTTTAATAAACAATATAAATATGATATTCTTAGAATATATGCACTTTTATATCAATGGAAATAAACATATATTTTAATCATTCTTTAATGTGATAATTATTAAAATGTAACAATCTTTAATGATTTCTTATATTTACGCGAACACTACACATTTAAATAAAACTAGTTTTACGTATTTTATAGCGTATATTCCGCATTCCTTCCAAGGATGATTCGCGAGGCAATTGAAATCAAAAAACATCCTAATTTCAATAAAGAAGATGGCTGGGTGCTACCATCTACTTGGGATCCTATAATTAATAAAATTAAATCCCAACCCAAGCATACAACTGCAAGACTTCAAGATACTGTAAGTTCATACTGCGTAGATCGGAACAAAAATTAATATTTTTTAATCTGGAGGTAACCGTGGTTAACTATGACATTGGGACGTCAAATACCTCAGTCCCCCCCGTTACCATGGGTGCTGTAAAGTACTCGAAACGTCGGGAATATAAAATAAGTTAATATACGCGATAAAATCCGTAAAACTAGTTTTATTTAAATGTAACAATCTTTGTTCGGTCTTTTATTTGTTTTTAAATCTACACAATATTCGGTGTTATAATTATTAATTTCTTATTCCTAAATACATCGAAAATTCACCAAGTGGTAGGGCATAAGAGTACCTAATTTTAGTATTAAAATAAATTCTATATTTAAAAAAATAGGTCAAAGGCAAGTTGTTATATTACACGTGAGACCATTACAATTTTTGTAGCGACTGTAACATGTCCTTCCCATTTTATACTTTTTACTCGTCCCTTTGCAAAAATATTGTGAAACGATTTTCAATTTGCACGCACGCCAGCAGCAGCTGTGTCGCTACACGGCACTTGCTTTACAAAAAATATTTTCACACTCTTTATCTATATCATGTAAATAAAATTAAAGTGTCTGTCTGTAATATCGAATTAACTGTCTTTATTTAACTACACCCTTTGTATGCCATTAGGGCATAAATAACCATTTTTAAAAATGTTGTCTATCTGTTTGGCTTTTTGTCTGGGCTTATCCTCGGAATAGATTATTAAATTAAATGATAACATAAATGATATTAATTAATAATTTTTTACTAAATGTATATGAAAGTATTTACGGTATTTATAACAAAAAAAAAATTTTGTTCAGGTTAATCTCCGAAATGGCTGGACCGATTTTGATGGGATTGCCACTAAATAGCTGATGTTATAAGAATTAACTTAGGCTAATTTTGTTTTAGTAAAAAATTAGGGTTCCGCGCAAAAAATTAAAACCCATGAAATCCAATCTTAACAAATTTCACGAAGTCGCGGGGACAGCTAGTAATACAGAGTATAATACTTCCGTACGTATGTTTGTCACTGAACTCCTCCTAAGCAGCTAGACCGATTTTGATTAATTTTGATGTATGTGTTTGAATGTATCCTGGATGGTTTACATTCACAATGCATCCAGTAGGCGACGCTATTGTCGAGATCTAAAATCACCCGTGCGAAGCCTGGGCGGATCGCTAGTTTGTTATATAAAACACAGACACAAGGTATTTCACCTCATTGCATAGGGTTGAGAACGCATTTTAATTTTGATTTTTGATTGAAATATAATATGTAATCTATCTGGCCACAACATACAATTGCCATCAGATAGACCGTGTGCTAGTTTGCATCCTTGCGCATAAATACAAGTTGATAATAATTAGAAAAAGGTTCTCAGTGGCAGCCTCGTACCGGTAGGCGAAGTGTAGGGCGACCCCCATCTAGATGGAGTGACGACCTGGCAAGACATGCAGGAAGTCGATGGATGCAGGTGGCTCAGGACCGTGCTTTGTGGCATTCCTTGGGGGAGGCCTATGTTCAGCAGTGGACTTGTGAAGGGCTGTAATGATGACGATGAATAAATAGAAATAGGATATTAACATGCGCCATTGTAAGTGCTATTTTCGGATTTCTTCTTGTTCAGATTATCTGCCAATAAAATAATATGACATGTCAATAAGAGGCCGTCTTAAGTACTCGTAATCTAACAGTTGGCGTTGGCGAGGCACACCGTCGCAAGTAATCCGAATATGGTTTATCTATATACATATATAAAAAATTGAAGTGTCTGTCTGTAATATTAAAATAACTGGTTTCTATTAACCTGAGAGGGACTTTTGAAAGGCTGCTTTGAATGAATGAATAAACAAATGACCTGTGTCGTACAGAAACAAAACCTACGCTTCTTAGGCTGAGATCTATAGATCGTACTTTGACTTTGCTCAGAGTTTACTTACGAAAAACATAGCTGTATGCTTAACATAATCTTTGATTCTGAATTTATAGTTGTATCTGGCTAAGATTAAGCTAAGCTTATGCAAAACTCAGACAGTAAAAAATAATGGATGTTTCATTCCACGCATTATGTTCTTGATTTTACTGTATAAAATTTAAAAATTTAAAATTTAAAAATAGAAAACAGTCCAAATTATATTTCGTAAATAAATTATTATTACATGAAACAATTTAATTTAATTTAATTTAATTTACAAGAAATAACATGAAAGAGGAGTACAAAATCAGAAAAAAAAGGAAAAAAAAAATAAATTAGAAATAAGTTTGAGTGCATAATCAGAAAAAAAAGGAAAAAAATTATAAGATATCGAAATAAGTTTGAAAATACGTTAATAGAAAATGGATTAAAGCTATTTAAAACTAGAAGGCGGCCTAAAACTACTTATTATTGTTATAAATAATTAAAGTAACATAAAGACAACAATTTAATATTAATATAGTGGTTTTGGATGATATCCTGAGTTTTACGTAAGTCGTTGATTTCGTTGACTTAGGCTTTGCTAAAGCGCACTCAGCACGACTTCGAAGTTAGCTCTATAAATACTGACATTGTCTTAGCTCAAAAGTAAAGTCTGTGCAAAATCAAAGTATGGTCTATAGACTTTTATTTTAGAAAAATAATTAAGGTTCCGCGCAAAAAAAATTAAAACCCTTAAAATCCAATCGAAATACATTACAAGCGGGCGAAGTCGCGGGGAACAGCTAGTCGTGATATAAATATGATCAAAGTAGCTTTAACAGTTATACATTTTAGTAAACCAAATTTATATTTATAATAAAGTTCAGATGTGTGAACGGCGTGAACAGAATTGCTTCAGTTAATTATAATCATGTTAACACGCATATGCATAGATCAACTGACGGACCAGAAATAATTTTAAATAATAATTTAATTGCATTTTCCTCCACTTGAATAGTAGTCACTTGATCTAAGAATAAATAGAAAATTATAAAAAATAATAATTGCTTGAATGCTTTGGAATTTCAGTTTTTTTAGTGCCTCAGCATAATGCTTATAACAAGGCTAAAGAGCCGTGAAAATACTCTGTCCTTGCCTCTATGCTATTCATCTTAACAATAGTATAAATATATTAAGTGAGAAAGTTGTAGTAAAATATGGATGGCGAAAATCTTTAAGGTTGATTGATGCAACTTGTAAAATAGTCCAAACCTTATCTCAGAGTCTTTCATTGTCATGAATACGTAACGTAATAAATGATTATTACTCTGATATACGATTATATTCATAAAGCTCTGTTCAGACTTTTTCTAATATATAGATCACAGCAAATATTATACAACACAACAAAATCGCTCTGCATTCATTTTATGTTCACGTTCACACATGCTATATTATATAGTATTAAATTGCTTGCTTGTTTACGTCTGTTACACGTTTTATTAGCTTGAACTATATCTATATATATATATATATATATATATATATATATATATATATATATATATATATATATATATATATGTATATATATATATATTTGTATGCATAATATGTGCATCGTGTAGTAGCAGTGCAAGGTGCAAGACTATCTACCACTTCATATCGTCTCGCGGCTGTCGTGAGAAGCGACAGAGGAACTAAAGCAGGAGATGACAAGCAGCGTATTGCTGATAATAACTCAAAATAATCATAATAAAGGTGGAGCGTGGCTCTACAACGTAAATATATTTTAAATATTATTCCTCAAAATGTCGCAAAACATCTTTGCTTCTTATCGGAGCAGAGATACATGCGTCTTCGGTTTTCTTCTTCTTGCAGGACATGGGCTCTCCTTATAGGAAGATTGACGACCGCAGTACTAGACGTTATATAATATAACCTTACGTTAAGTCATCATCATTACAGCCCTTCACAAGTCCACTGCTGAACATAGGCCTCCCCAAGGAATGCCACAAAGCACGGTCCTGAGCCACCTGCATCCATCGACTTCCTGCATGTCTTACCAGGTCGTCATGAAGTTAAATATAATAAAATATATAATGTCCCCAGAACGAATTTTGTCATTTTCTCAACGGAGACTAGCCATCTGCGCAGGACAGGATTATAGTGCCCGAGTGTATGCGCAAGCACAGATGCACTCTCTAGTCTCCAATCTCATAGTCCGGTGGGACGGTTATATGACGCGAATTGAGAGAGATCAGACGCAGAATCAACGGACTTACGTGCTTTCCGAGGCACGTGGGTGAAACATCGCCATCTTCTTGATTCTGGGCTCCTACTGAGAATTTTTTGACGGATAAACCCAATCACTAACTTTGGCTTGACCTGGGATTCGAATCCGTGACCTTATGATCAGTAACCGCGTTTACGATCACCAGACCAATAAGGCAGTCTATACCTAACTACTTATATATTATATTTCTATGCTTAGTTCTAAGTTGACTCATGAGAATGTAGATAAAAGACAATAAATACGTTTAAAAATGTACGTTACCATTAATTAACTCAAACAAACAGTTATATTAAAATTGAAACGTTTTCGAAGCAGAAAATCTGTTTGTGACTAGGATTGGAGCTAATATCCCTTTGTGAAAAAAAGGTTAGTTAGTAAAGTTAAAGGGTTAAAGGCCACGTTGGCAGGGAATTTCCGTCAAAATTGATGAAATTGTGGATGTATTATAGTATTCTATGATGAAAACAGTTGAGTTGATTTATGAGAAAAGTACAGTTTATATATATACATGACGGACGGATGCGTTAGATATATATATATATCTAACGTCGCATCTATATATATACGTTCAACACGTCAAACGCACATATCATACGCGTAACGTCATACTAATAGCTAAATTAAACGTAAGTGTGAATTTCAATAAGTATTACTTATAATCTGTAATGAATAAAAGTTTCTGTTTCTGTTTTTGCTACAAATATACTGTAAACATTAGCATGTCAGTGAACTAGCTCAAGAAGTTATTCTCATCCAAAATCGCCAATACCTAAAAAGTTAACACTTCAAAATTAATTAATTAATCAATCATAAAACGAAAGCGCTCACAAGTTTTAAAAAGTTGCTTGGGTAGAATCTAATAATGTGGTATTTTAGATTTAAGATAAATTTGTCGACTTTTGAAAATTTCCAAGGTTTTCGGATAAAATATATCCTAGATCAGTCATGGCATTGCTCTCTATCTGTTCGCGGAGCTTCATTACAATCGGTTCAGCTATTCTGAACAGACAGACGAACAATTTTTTTAAATGGTTATTCATGCTTAATTGCATGCAAATAACCCCTAAGCTCAATATAAAAGCTATTTCAATATTACAGATAGACGCTTCAATTTAATTTATATTTATAGATCTCCGTTCCAGTTTAATCCTCAGAAGACACAAGTTTGCGCGTTTACCGCTAAAAAGAACCCTTTGTCGTATCTCCTCAGTTTCATGGCACTTTGCCTCAGCCAGTATCGGAATCCTCGGCGTCGACATATCGAGTGACGTGCAGTTTCGTGGTCACTTGGAAGAGGCCAAATTGGCCTCTAAAAGCTTGGCGTGCTCAGCAGAGCAGGACAGTATTTCATGCCGGCACAACGCCTGCAACTTTGCAAGGCGCAGGTTCACCACATGGAATACTGTTCCCATATCTGAGCTGGGCTCCCAGTGTCAGCTCCTTCCCTTGACCGCATCCAGCGCAGAGCGGCTCGAATCGTCGACGACCGAGTGCTTTCCGATCGGCTCGATTCATTGGCGCTGCGAAGATGTTGCATCTTTGCATTCTTTCGCATTTACCACGGGAGTGCTCTGAGGAATGTTCGGATTAATCCCAGCCGCCAAATTTCACGAACGCATCGCGGCAGAACTCCCGATACCATCCACACCATCTGGATGATTGGCGGTCCACCACTGTGCGATTTAGAAGATGTTTTCTTCCTCGCACTTCCTTGTGGAATAGTTTACCACCAGCGATTTTCCGGACCGATACGACTTAGGGACCTTCAAGAAAGAGCATACTCCTTTTAAAAGGCCGGCAACGCATCTGCAATTCCTCTGGTTCCCCTGGTGTTGCGGTTGTTCATGGGCGGCGGTAGTCACTACATCAGGTGAGCCTCATGCTCGTTGCCCTCTCATAAAAATAGATTAACGAAAAGTTCATTGGCTGAGTTTCAAAAAATATTTAAAAGCCAAACTAAATAACTGCTCAAATATCGGTCCTACTTTGACCCGGTAATATTTCTAGCTATTGTCCGAGCTTTTGTTTTGTTCGCAGTTTGAAAAATTCTGAAACATTTCCAATGAGAGCTCGTCGTCAGTGAAAAAGTGGACTGTTTGCACAAAAGCATGTATAACAATTCTTCAGCTGACCGAGAAATGGACTTTGGTCTTTTCTTTTTTAATAGGTAGTAATATATACACATCATATTACTACTACTATATAAAAAAGTAAAATAACAAAGAAATTTAATACATACAAGATTGTACAACCAGTGTGTGTTTCTATAGGGATCTGAGACGTGGTCACTACAGGTCGAATGAGGAAGCTCAAGGTCGCTCAAGGTCGCTCAGCAAGCCACGAAGAGGGCTCTGCTCAGATTTTCTCTGCGACCTAATAATGAGGATAACCGCAGTAAAAACAGAGTAACCAACATAGCTAAACGGATCATTAAGCTTAAGTGGCCATATAGCTGGAATAACCGACACCCGAGGAAGAAAGCTTCTCGAGTGGCAGCCACTAGATGGAGTGACTACCTGATTAGAGATCAGGAAGTCGATGAAAGCAGGAGTTCAGTACCATGCTCTTTGGCATTCCTTGTGGGAGGCCTATTTATTTTTTGTTGTTGGTGGACGCGCTTATGGTTGCAACATGAATATGTCGGTTCGATCGGAATATACCAGCATAATTAAAAGAAACGGAAATGTCTTTAAACGTGTTAGACCGAGAACCTCATACAGAATTTTTATTCGTTGCGTAATATAGCAATTTAATGCTGCTGGGTTTCATATAGTGAGTGCAGTGAACCAGATACACTTTTTACTGGTAACGAGGAATTTCATATTAATTCTCAGGGGTGACAAGGTTTTCATTTTTAATCAAGGATAGTTACCACTTAACACAACTAAAAGGACTGTGTGTTCGTTTGTCAACCTTTGCTTTTGCAAAAACTACAATTATATTTTTGTGACATTTTATGTAATAAACTACAACGATATTTATGGAATCTTATCTTTGTCTCTGTCACGTAGATTTTTCTTTTAAAAGTGTAAGGTGTGTTTTCTAAGTGTGTTTCTTTAAAAGGGTTGTAATTTGACATCGTTATAAAATGCAGGGATATGGAGTAGCAATCTGTATACGTCTCACTGCTGAAAACAGACCTCCTACAATTTTTGAGAAAGATTTGGAGAAGGGAAGATTCCACCACATTGCGCAATGTCGGATTTGACATGTTCTCAAAATACACATTTTTAGCTTCTTAGACTTCTTAAGATAAGATAAGATATCCCAAGTTAGCTTTTGAGGATGATAACGCATCCATTTTGATTTTTAATCAGTGATAGTACGGTTGTCTAAAGTCACAGCATTCGCTTCAATTCAACCATCATCTCGTGGATTGTGTGCTTGCTTGTCATCTAGCAGCAAGCAGACTCGTCTCAAAATTGAGATGTAGATTAGGAAATGCCTAAAATATATTGATAGAATTAACTTTTAACAAAACAAATTTTTAATTTTCCAAGAGAACTCTCACACTAACATTTTCTTTAATCAACCTCTAATTAATGCTCAGAAGAACTTATATTAAACATACTTTGCTATTGGCAGATAAGCATCACAACTTTAAATAACTTTAATTAACAAAGCATCTCTAATATTAAAATATATACACAAGAAACTGATATATTGTTTCATGCAGGCTTATTTTATTAAAATGAGTTTTATGTCCGTAGTAAGATTCTTTTTCTGCCTTGGAGTCGGTCTGAAGTGTGTAAAGAGCAAGTAGTATTACAGGTTGATTCTCAGAGGTAACAATGCAACTGTAGGTTACTTTGTTTGAAGTTGCAGGTGTATTAACACCTGCAACTTCAAACAAACTAACCTGGCTGCAGTAGTCTCTTACCATCAGGTAGACTGTAAGTTTGCTTGTCATTTCAATTTAATAAAAAATAAACTATAAAAGGTGATGGTATAATGCACCAATTTCTTTTTGTAATTTTTAATTTATAACAAAATTAGGAGAAACAGGCCTGAATTTATAACACCACATAATCTTTAATATTACTTGAGTCCCTGAAAAACATTTCTCTCAGTCTATAGCTCCCAAGGCGCGACCCTGACGGTACAGGGTATAATGACTGTTTCATTGCCGAGCAGACATAATGGACTTATTATCTACCGTGCTGTACAGGACTTAAGAGGTACTAGCGAATGAAATATATTCATACGAAATTAAAATATTTCTTTTCTTTTTTCTTTCAAAAACTTTAAACCTACACTAGCATTTTCTCCTATATTGGAAGCAGTTTACATACATATAATGCACAAGGACAAACATCCCGACCCGTGGCTATCATTAGCAGACCATACAAGTACTTATGCCGCGCGTGATTCGAAACCGCGGCCCTCAGCGCCACAACTATAGAGTTAGCATAGGCTATGCCACTGCGCCAAGCGGCCGTCCAGCTTGTGTAGCAGTTGCTGGTTTAACAAAAGTTAACAAGGAAATGTAGCGTCACCCAACACAGCAGGCGCAGGCCCGACTCTGCCCTGTAGCCCACAAATAACTGAGAAACTTTATGAAACTAAGGAGAGTATTTATTATTTAAGTAAGATTTATATATATCAATAAATATTGACCGTGAGGTGACTAACCTTTACAGACACACCCCCTAACCAAATGGCTCGCAGTTACAATGTAATTAACGGTGTAAATGATCTTCACTTCACTTCTCACTTCTCTTTCAAAGTTTAAACAGAAAATACAGTCATCTTATTAATGAGCTCAATGTAACATATTGCCGGCTCTAATCATCTAAATTTATAAACTTTAAAATTATGTTATAAAATAAGTGAATAATGTAAATCACCTGTAATTAGGTTACGTGTCAATCCTAAACTTAGAATTAAATTAGAATTAACCTATACATGTTAACCTTGTAGTGGAGTTATATTATTCACTAACACACAGATGAATAAAAAAAACTGCGATTGCTAACCTGCTTGCCTAGCGTGGCAACTAGAATAGTGGCTAATATTCCCCTATGAGGCAATTAAGTTCATCAGTGGACTTTTGATATACTGTGTGATAATGGCGATGTATACGTTATTTTGTTGATGTACCAAATAAATAAATAAGTGGTTGTGTAAGATAATCCATCACCACATTTTGTCACGAAGGTGCCGTAAGAGTTGATCGTTAGAAATACTGATAGGTTCTCAAGGCTGTTAAACGTTTATAATAATAATGTGTTCCAGACCGAATTTCGGTCAACAACGGTTTTTCTGAACTGATATGACTTAAATACCTGTAAGGAAAGAGTCTACTCCTTTCTCAAAGGCTGGCAATGCACCATCGATTCGTCTGGTGTTGCAGATATTCAGTGGCGGCAGAGATCACTTAACATCAGGTTTATTTGTGCTCGTTTATCAGCTTTATTGCATATAAAAAGAAATATAAACATTGATGGCTCCGTGACGCTGGTACTGAGCTTTTAGTTGCGACGCTAAGGGCCGTGGTTTAAATACCGCATATGAGGTATTGATAACTGATTTTCAACGACATTATCTAAAATTTACGTAAAATCAGCTAGAAGAATTAACGTGGTGAGTAATGTTTTTTACCTTGATTACCTGGAAAATGGCCGTCTAGCCAAGCTGGCAGATCTTACACATTTCGTTTGTTAGAAAATAAGTGACGTCTGGTGGCCCCGGGGTCTTGCTCTAACACGTTTTCTTCATTGCTAAACGGTGCATGAAGTTTAAGGATTTACAACAGTCACAATATTTTCCTGAACTTTAACTGAAAGTTTGTTTTAACTTTTTAACTTGTAAATTTACAGCGGTAGCTCGCTCCACAGGTTAATATAAAAATCGCAGATTAATCTTTTTATATTGTGATACAAAACAAATATATTTCATTCCACCAGGAGCGACTACTGCAGCTAATAGGCTTATAGAGATATAGACACCTGCAACCAACTTCAAACAAAATGGCCACAGACGCGTTACACCCCTGAGGAATAAGATGAAATGCAACAGTCTGTAATGAAACTAGCTTCCTTACAGTTCGAAACGAGTGTGCAGCTCAGGCGCACTCACTATTACTTCACTTTCAGTCCGATGGAACGGCAATCCGATACGACCGGAGAAAAATCAGATGCAGAACTAACGATTTCACGTGCTTTCCGAGGCACGGGGGGGGGGGGTAAAACATCGTCAATTTCCTGACTCCGGGCTGCTACGGAGTATTTCTATACACAAATATATCAAAGAGGTAATTAAAAAGAAGGTTTATATACACTTTCTATCTTTATGTCAATAAGATAAAATTTTGTACCATAGCTATCCATTAAGTATTATTGTGAGACTCTGGATCCCACAGACAAACTGTGTTAACAGTTTGTTGGGACTATGTTTTATTGTAAGGTTGTGTCGATCTGTTTAGTAAAATAAAGAAAAAAAAGGACTTTGAACAACCCCCTGAGTTTGGTAAAATTTATTTTGATATTACAGCTAGATTTTATTTATATACTCGTATATAAATTGATTGGTTGATTGTTTGCGTATTGAAGTCTTTAATGCATTATATTATATAATATTATCATAAGACACAAGAGGTACCGGTTATTAGACGAAACTTAGTTCAATTATTAATTTTAGCAATTTAACTTCCGAAATTCTGTAAGTTGCGAAAGTATTCTTGAAAATACACCAACGAATCGTTCACAGAAGTGAACCTGTAAGATGTTTCCTGTTGCTTGAAACTTGAAATGAAATGGCAAAATTTTGTTGAATATTTTATAATGATTTGTTATATTACACTAACACTACATTGAATAAAACTAATTTTACAGATTCGTTTCAAACTACCGACGTTAAGTGCTTTGCTGAAAATGGGCCCTTCAATAGATTGCCTCATTTACCATAGCTGTCATGGGCAGAGTTGGCAATCGCAGTTTTTATATTTGAGTTGATATTATAAAGATGCTGCTGCCCATGTCTTGTTCCATTTCCTTTGTCATCTTACAACAGCCACATGTGGATATCAGGTGGTGAATGAATATACAACATGTTGTATTTCAAAGACTCTTTTTTATCTAGGTGTAGATCTGGGTAGTACCACCCTTACTAGTTTCTATCACAATGCATCTCTGCAATGCTCCCTCATTCGTTCCTGATTGAAGAGTAAAGAGGTAGAGTTGAGTAGGTTCTTACTAAGTACTTTTCTGAGTGGACGCTAGAATTAAAATGTAACCAACAAGGTCCAAGATTCATAGTCTTTAAAAAAGTTATAACATTCTAAATTCAAAAATTTCGTCTTAATAATTGAATAAACAATAACATTTACGGCTGGAGGATGGGATGTTGACTATTCCATGTCACTCATCTCAATTTAGTTTCTGAAATCAGGCCATGACCGATTTTAGCGTCACACTTTGTAATGCATTATTTATCTCCCTTTGATTTTCGTTCGTTACTTATAAAAGTTAAGCCTTGTGATTTTAAATTTTTCTTGGTAACTTTGTGAGTCAAAATTACCAAATTAAATTATCAATCATCAGCATTAACAGACAGTCACCATCACATATTACTTGTTACTTCTATGTATAATGTTGTATATGCTGTGTTGGCGTGTAAGCGTTCACTATATTAACCCGTGGTGCGCGCAAAATTCTGCTCGTGACTAATACTGTTAGGGACAAGGGGCAATAAGACCAAGGCGACCACTGTAACGCTATCCGTGACCGTACGTCAGAGAGGACATCTGTTTTCGACGCCTCGGCAGTCTTGATTGGACCACCTGTCCATCATATGGCTGCATGTAGACAGCGACCTCGCGTCTACGGGTGCCTCTATAGGTTCCATAGCGGTAATGCCGAAACAGACCGACTCATCGACCACGTCCAAATGGCTACAGATTCCTTGTTACAGCAGATCCCATCCGCAGAGATCGTAATCCTTGGCGATTTTAAAGCCCACCCACGCCGAATGGCTCGGTTTAGAGTTCAACCGATCATGCGGGGAGATCTGTTTATGACTTTACTTTGGCATATGGTCTTACACAGTTGGTTACTTCGCCTACGCGGATTCCAGATGTGGAGAATCATGCACCTTCCCTGTTGGACCTTCTCCTGACCTCTCATTCGGACGGATATCAGGTTTCCGTCGACGCTTCTTTAGGCTCGTCGGACTCATACTAACGTCGCGGTTGCATTCTACAGGCTGCCGCCATGTTTGGCACTATAGGTCGGCCGATTGGGATAGAATGCGGTCTTTTTATGCATCCTACCCTTGGGGTTTGCTTCTCGCCGAAAGATCCCAGCGTTGTTGCTGATTCTGTTGCTGATGTGGTACTTCGGGTATGGAACTTTTATTCCATCCTCTGTGGTGCCAATCGAGGCAGATCAAGCCATGGTTTGGTCGCTCCTGTAAAATAGCATCACGCTATAAGCAGGAGTACTACCGGGCCTGGGCTGACGTATCAACGTCTCGGGATGTTAACACCAGCGCTCTTAAAAGTATAATTCCGCCTCCAGGTCCTTCAAAATAGTCATTGCTAAGGCGAGGTCTGATCACATCGGCAGAATTGGCGAGAAGCTAGTTCACCTTCCTTCGGGAACCCGTGCATTCTAGTCTCGCCAAGGCTGTCCAAGGAACTTCTGTCAGCCATCTCTTCCATCTCCGCACAGAGGACGACACACTGGCCCATGCCTCAAAGGAGAAAGCCGATCTGTGGCTCTCTCTTTGCATTCAACTCTAGATGACGGGGAACACACCGTCGACCATCCTGCGGTGTGAGTGCTCCATGCCGGATGTGCGATTTACACAGCGCTCGGTTCAAAGCACTAATCTCCCTGGACGTCAGCAAGTGAGTGGGCCTGATAGTCCCTCCCATTGTGCTGAAGACGTGTGCTCGGAGTTGGCACCGGTTTTAACGCGTCTTTTCGGTACTCTACTCCCAGGCGTAGTCCCGAATTCATGGAAGACAGTTTTGGTCCACCCGATCCTAAAATAGGCGACCGCTCAGACACGTTCAACTACAGGCCTATCGCCATCACTTCCTTGTTCTCCAAAATAATGGAGTCTACTATAAACTGCCAGCCCATGGGGTACCTTGAGGATCACTAGCTGATTAGTGACCGCCAATACGGTTTTCGTCGGGGTCGATCAGCTGGTGATCTTCTGGTCTACCTGACTCATAGATGGGCGGAGGCAGTAGAGTCAAGGGAGGCATTGGCCGCTAGTTTGGGCATGAAAGGCCCTCGATCGGGTCTGGCACAAGCGCTTCTTTCGAAGCTCCTTCTATGGGCTTCCGAGAAATTGTGCAATTGGATCAGAGTTTCCTTGCTGAGCGGAGCATCAAGGTCGTAGTAGAGGTGCATGCTCGATTACAAGCCCATTAAAGCTGGTCCACAAGGCTGCTTGCTATCACCAACGCTGTTTCTTAATAACATAAAATTTGAAATATAACACACATCACGAAACTAGCACGACAGGTATTTTTAAACCAGTAAAGACGAATGTAAACATATTTGCAACACATTGAAAGGTCGCTTTGGCCGTTGCTCGTTGTCCCGAGCTCCCGAGTGCGTAATTTCTTGCGTAAGATCCATTCTTGTGATTGGTTAAAGAAACCACGCCAATTGCGTACGAAAACCTTGAGTTTTGACAGGCCCTACTCGACCCTTTCCACTTCTTAGCACTTTCTGCGTCCTTAGTGTTTTGTCTTTTATTATAAATAATTTAAAGGGCTCCTCAATAAATATTTATTGAAAACAAGCCCTAAAAATTATTGTTAAAGAATCCCTGCAATTAAGGAGTGCACGTACTTGTATTCTCTTTAATTATTCTAAAAAAACATTGTTATAAATAAATACTAAGCCAACCTCAAGCAGCATTTATAAAAAGAAAAATCATATCAATTATATGTTGCAAGCTGGTAACATTCATTGCTATGCAGACGACAGCACTGGTGATGCCTTATACACCAGCCGTGCCAATATTTATCCGGAAAACGTCGCCGGTACTGGAACAAACTTGTGTCTTAAGTCGAGTCTTTGCTAAACATAGTCTCGGATTGGGGCGACCAAATCTAGTCAGTTCAATCTCCAGAAGACACAAGTTTGCGCGTTTACCGCTAAAAACCCTTTGTCGTGTCTCTCAGTTTCAAGGCACTCCCCTGCCTCAATAGATATAGATACACTGGCGCTCGTAAGGATGTTGCATCCTTTGCATTTTCTATAGAATCTAACACGGGAGTGCTCTGAGGAATTGTTCGGATTAATTCCAGCCCAAATTTCACGAACGCATCGCGTCAAAATTCACGATATCATCCTCACCATCTGGATGCTTGGTGGTACGACTGTGCGTTTTACTAGGGTTTTCTTCCTCGTACAACTTTTCTGTGGAATTGTTTACCACCGGCGATATTTTCGGACCGATACGACTTAGGGACTTCAAGAAAAGAGCTTACACCTTTCTAAGGCCGGCAACGCATTTTCAATTCCCCTGGTGTTGCGTTGCATGGGCGGCGGTTGTCTCTTACCATCAGGTGAGCCGCATGCTCGTTTGCCCCCTCTTCTATTAAAAAAAATGAATGCACATATGAAGATAATGTGTGTGTTCCTAGTTTTCGCAGAATATAACAATATTTTTAAAACTAGTGTGTTTTTGTATACATAAATGTAGTACATAAAATGTAATATTTTTATATTGCTTATTCTTTATTAGCATTGCAATGACAGACCTAATGAGTAAAATATTTCAACGTGCTACTAATAACGAATATATAGCAGACTAGGTGTTATACCAGTATGGCATCCTTTCTGTCTTATAAATATTATTTTAAATATAATATTTTTTATAATACTTTTATATAATTAATTTTTTTTTAATATAATGGAATTTTAAAATCTGTTCTTATGGTGTACTGATGTTTTTTGGAATACAGTTGGTTTTTTTTTGAAGTTTTATCGCTAAGTAGTCTTTCGTTCTAGGCGCAGAGCTCGTGAGCTTAACATACTCTTAAAAAATCTAATTTTTTATTATCATGTTTTAAAATGTATTTTTATGTAATTGCCATGTATTCTATGTATAGTCAGTCTACGCTTGAGTTGAAGTTAAAAATTGCTTATGTAATAATTTATTATTCATGGAGAAAGCCTGTAAGGGCCACGTCTCCAATCGATGAAATGCGATGCTGCGGAGGGCAAGGAAATATTTGCACAACATGTTTGTAATCAACGTTCCGTCCAACAGTGTTACCACTGTGTTTACAGTGAACTTGTTATAAGAGAAATTAATATTTGTAGAGTAAGGCAATTATGTTATGCAGTAACGCAATTCGCGGCTCATATTCTGCAAAAAAAATTCGAAGAGGTCTTGCATCTCTTTGCGTATTATATCGTATCTACCGCGGGGAGTGCTCAGAGGAATTAATTGTTCGAACTAATTCCAGCCGCTCAATTTCACCATCGCACATCGCGACAAAACTCGCAATACCATCCATACCATCTACATAATTGACGGTCCATCGCTTTGCGACTTACAAGATGTTTTCTTCTTCGCACAACTTCCTTGTGGAATAAACTACTACCAGCGATTTTGCGGACCGATACGACTCAAGAGGCCTTCAAGAAAAGAGCCTACTCTTTTTTAAAAAGCCGGCAATGCATCTGCAATTCCCCTGGTGTTGCAGTTGTTCATGGGCGGCGGTAGTCACTTACCATCACCCCCTATGAGGCAATCTATGGGGGAGGCCTATGTTCAGCAGTGGACTTTTATAGGCTGTGATGGATGAATGAATACCGCTTATCATTATTATCATCATCATTAGGTACATCCCATCACAAGGCAAATCAACATTGTAATAACTATTTTATACAGTTTACCTAATTATCCATCCATTACAGCCCTCCACAAGTTCACTGTTAAACTTCCCTTGAATTCAGGCCTTCCCAAAGAATGTCATAAATCATGGTCCTGACTTCCTGCATCTCTTACCAGGTCCATCTAGTGGGGAAAACGTAGGGTATTCCGCTACTACGCTTACCGGTACGAAGCCGCCACTCAGGTTCTTTCTGGTTGTGAAGGTTTCATTCATATTTACACCCAATTTAATTGCTTTGACTTACAATATTTAGTAAATAGGACAAAAATAAATCAAGCCATATTTTGTTCTGCGATGATAAGGCACTGAATCCACACACACAATGTATGTGCAATGCATCGCAAGTATGTCACGTTCGAGTGTTGCTCCGTAAAAGTAGCTGATGTGGCTTTGCTATGAAGCTGAATAATTACAATATTTTTTTTATTTACCACGCTCACAGAATACCAGCGTAAAATAGCAGCTTAATGCTGCTGTGTTTGGTATGGTGAGTGTAAAGAACCGGAGACTTTTTTATTGGAAATGAGGCATTCCATCTCAGTCCTCAGGGTGATTATCTCACGTGTAAAGTTTTCAAGTAAGGGCCGGAAATAACCTTTTCGAATAATTGATTTCATCCAGATATTATTTCTCCTTTGTTAAAAAAAACATAAGTTTCTTTGCTTCTCTGTCATTGTTACAGTAAAATATTGCGTATTTTTGAAGAATTGGGCGTATTTTTATCCTGTGGTCCTTTGGGAGTATTTGTCTTTTTATCGTGGAGCCCTCCTCCGTTGGGAAGGTTTGCCTTGATCTTCACGCTACACGAGCAGGCAAGATTCACAATCTCAGTACCAGTCGTCTCGCACTTTTGATGATGCTCTCACTGTATGAGATGGTTATATCGCCACCTATCAAGTCATGAGATAATAGTAAGTCAAACTATTATAAATTTAATGCTGTTGTTTATTTATTTGGATTAAAATTATTGTGATAAAATTCATTATTAATTCATACATAATACGTACATAAACTCATACACCTGTTCCCCAGAGGAGTAGGCAGAGACTACGGACTTCATTTGGCACAATTCTGACACACTTCCTCCTTTTTCATATGCGACAGGCTGACTGGGCATAACTTTTGATAGAGCAGTAACGGCATTTTCAAATAATATTCATAGACTCTATGCAACTTTTATCGATTTTATAGTGTTAAGATAATTACAAAAATGGGGTAGGGCTCCATTTTGGTTCCAGCAACCCTAGTGAGAACAACATACTACGCTTTAAATAAAACTAGTTTTACGGATTTTATCGCGTATATTAATTTATTTTATATTCCCACGTTTCTAGCACTTTACAGCACTCATAGTCATTGGGGAGGGTGGGGAGGTGGAGCTGAGGTGTTTGACGTCCCAATGTCATAGTTAACCACGCTACCTCCAGATTAAAATTATTCATTTTTGTTCCGATCTACGCATTATGAACTTATAGTATCTTGAAGTCTTACAATTGTTTGCTTGGGTTGGGATATAATTTTATTAATCATAGGATCCTAAGCAGATGGTAGCACCCAGTCATCTTCTCTATTGAAATTAGGATGTTTTTTGATTTCAATAGCCTCGCGAATCATCCTTGGAGGGAATCGGTGTTCTTTCGTGAGGATTTGTGGTCTATCAAATCTAATGTTGTGACGGGGGCGATCCTGTACGTGTTCACAGACTGCAGACTTCCCGGAGCGTCGATTCTTCACATCAGCTATGTGTTTTTTAACGTGAATTTTTATTGATGTTTTAGTTTGTTCAATGTAAGGAAGACAATATTCACAATCAAGCTTGCACTCCTGCATCTTGCAGAGAGACATTACACTTGACTGATGGTAAAAACTGGCTAACCTTCTTCGGCAGCTTGAAGTATGTTTTGATTGAAGCACGCTTATCACGTAGCCAATCTTGTGAGTGACACCTCTGACATATGGCAGCACAGCACTCACTTCACTCGTTCACTGTGATGTAGGCGCAGGCCCCAAAGCTTGTTGTCGTGCAAAACTTGCTTGACGTGTTGGAGCTCGGCGGCCAGGTAGCCAGGTGGAGGGATCTGTGACAGGTGAATTACTTCGCACAGATCCTCGTTTCTGAAACAGGATTCACCCACAGTAGCTAACTGTGAAGGAATGGATGTGGTGAGAATCACCGTTTAAATATCTATCTGTATGGGTCTTTTACACAATGTGGCTCAAGTGTGTTATCCGAATTACTAATACATCTATAAAAGCTAAAGATTTGTATGCCTCTAGCTCCATTGTGAACAGAATTTTAGAACTTATGGAGTTAAGATGGTCAAAAAATGCAGTTATTTATTCTAAGGGTAGAATTGTGAAAGTATTGTCTACATACCGCTTGAAGAATCTCGAATTTACGGGAGCAGTAAGCAGGGCTTTCTCCTCAAAGTCTTCCATGAATATATCGGCGACAATGGGAGATGTAGGTGAGCTCATCGCCACACCATTGTAGTGACTTAGTGAAGCATTGGGCTTGTGTATTTTTGATAACCCATACAATTTCGGTGGTTTGGTGTGTACCAAACCACCGACACTCTGACCAACACTGCCAACACTCCGTAAGAATCATTCACGTGTGAATGTTTCTCACTGAGTGTATGTCAGCTGACGTGAAGTCACTGTTCACACGCTTACCTGTTGAAGACTGCATCTCAATTGTAACTAGAAGGCTAGAAGAAAACATAATGCCCGTAGAATATGCAGTATTACTCAGACACTGTTTCCAACTAAACAGCTGTTGATTTCTTATATTTACGCGAACACTACATTTAAATAAAACTAGTTTTACGGATTTTATCGCGTATAGTAACTTTTTCTTTATATTCCGATTTTGATTTCGATTAAAATTGATTCAAAATTGGTGCTGTAAAAATACTCGAAACGTCAGAATATAAAAAGTTAATATACGCGTAATAAATAGCAAATGATATTTAAATAAACAGCTGTTGCTAACGACTTTCGTAATATCTATTGTCCACAACAATTGTGGAAGGGACGCTAAACAAGTGTGCGACGTTATGAGAACATTTTACTCATTCCTATGTTTAAAAATTAGGGGCAATCGCCAGTCGCTGTATTAAAATATTGAAGACAAAGAGAACAATTATTGTGCTAATTCGTTGTTTACCCCACTCTCACGAAAGTTTTAATTAATAGGTGTATTTATTGCAGCACACTAAATTTTAAAAGATATTTTGTAAAGTCGAATTTCCTGTGCCTTTTTAGTTATTTGTTATTTTCTTTTTAATTGTAAATTTAAATAGTTATACCTAATATAGTTAGTACCTTGTATTTTATGCCATAAAATGTGTTGTTCTCTGTGGCGTACCAAAGTTTTAATTATTAAGTTTATTTTATGCAGAACACTTGTTGATTATTTAAAAGTATATATTTAAAAAGTAACATTAATAGTATGGCGAATATACCCCTATGAGGCATTCTTTGGAGAGGCCTATCTATGTTCAGCGTTAAACTTTAAATGGCTGTAATAGATGGATGGATATTGATACTGTCATACTGCGTGGCGGGGGTAGGAAAATCTACCTTCTCATTTTGTACTATGGGTTGCCTTAAGAAGCGACTATGGAAAATGACAAAAAACCTTATTATTTACGCAAGGTTTAAAATACCCAAAATGACAATGGGGAGCATTTCCTCAATTCGTCATCATCATCGTTGTCCGTTATGTGTAATCGTTGTTCTACTCCCTAAATACAAACGAAGACCAAATGACGAAAACTAGAATAATAAAAATCTTTAAAATGTCACATTAAGGTCAAGAGTCTTTTGATAAAGTAACTAATTAAAAGTAAGTCCTTTCAAAATAAACCATTGAATTATATTAGGTAGGAATTATAAAATAAGCATTACATAAATAGGAATTTTCCTAATTATAACTGAGTTTTATTTGAACAAACCAATAAATACATAATATTTAAAGAACGTAAGTGAAAATATTAGCGGTTAGGCGGAACCTAAAAATTACTAAAACGAGGTCGAGGGGAAATTCGGTAGCGCCCAATTTACAGAAGAGCCCGTAGAGTTAATAAAGTGGAAATGAAGGGGCACTTAAGAAAATGTTTATTTAATTTGCAATCGTTACTGTGACTTCAATTTTGTTTACAACATTGCAGTGACAAACAAACTTACGTCCACCTGATGGTGATCACTGTAGCCCATACCGTTACAGCATATTAAAATTACACTGTTGAACATATGCTCGACCGGGGAATGACCACGCTCTTACATTATACCAACGCGAAATAGCAGCGTTAAGCTGCTTGTAGAGAACCGGAAACAATTTTTACTGGAAACAAGGCATTCGATCTCTTTCCTCAAGGGTGACATAGCGTCTGCATTTTGATTTTTAAACGAGGGTAGATATAGATGTCTGTGGGCCACAGCATCCACTTACCGTCAGGTGGATTGTGTGCTCGTGCCCTTATTCTATAAAAAAAATATCATCAACCGACTTCAGTTATCATCGAACCACTTGAAATTCAAAATATGGTAACACTATAAAATTTTATCCTACTGGTATTTAAAAATCTACTAAATCTGTTTACTAACCTCGGAAATATCACGTTGCGTACATTAAACAAACACATTTTAATCAAATTAACAAATTGTTATGTCCCCTATTTGGAAGTCGTTTAAAATATGACAGTTGTTCAGATGGCAGCCTCGAGGGATGAGCGGATACATCAAGCAAACTAAATAATACTCAATGTAACAAAATTGTAACATGTCAATAACAATTTGCTGACGTAGATTTAAGTAATATGAGAAAAACTTTGAGTGGTGTTTTTATGTTTTAAATAGCATCCAGATAAATTCAGTAATTATTATTTCTCTCTATAAGTACCCTTAAGCGATGATCATGAATGTGTAGGTATATAAATGTGATAGAAGCGACAGAGGTGTCTCAGGATCATGCCAAATGGAAGTCCGTAGTCTCTGCCTACCCCTGTGGGTAAGAGGCATGAGGAGAAGTGGATGTATGTGTGATACTAGTTTTCCTTGGGCTCTCAGCTTCAGAACATGGCAGCGAGTGCAATTCTGCGACATAAATAGTTGACCTACATATATAGATGCTATACAGTCTACTTATCAGAAAAAGAACTCTAACCATCGGTAAAAATTTATAACAAGAAGTTTAAGAAAAATCACAGTGTACAAATGTGGAGGGTTTTGCTGCAATGAGGGCTAATATAACTTACTAAATATAGCTAATCACATATTGCTAGTTGAGACTGAGGTGAAGTTATCCGTTACACAGTATCATACACAAAAGTGTTTCGGTTTCTAGTGTATAAGCACAAAACAATACCTCACTGGTTGCGCTTTTTATTTTGCTAATTTTTAAGTATCTTTTTAATTCCTTTACTTTTAGGAATATCCGCAGTTTGGTTTATTCATTTTAATCTAGTTGTTATAGATATGAAAGTGATGTGAGTGAAGTATAGTAGGCAAAACGGTAGTACGTTACCAATCGGCACAGGAACCAGGCAAACAGTTAACTGCACTTCACCAGCACTTAATAATTCGGCGCGAGATCACAGGTGTATTCACAGATTAACGTTACATACGTACGGCCGCGGTGCACAGTATGTTCTTCGTCCAACCGTCATTACAGGTGGGTAATAGGATTGAAAAGGGCAGACTAAGTAGTCTAGACTAAGTCTAAGGTAGAAGAAGTACGCGAGCGTGCTTATGCATAATATTGCAAAGGGCTGGGTTTTACTGTACTCTAATTAATATTAAATATAACTAATATTTCAGAAAGAATATAAATTAAACTTTATAATTTCCTAACAATTAAACTTCCCTATATGAAATCTGTCAAATATTTCACTTGACTCCACAGTAGCGCCGCCTGACGGCAGAAAAGTTATGGATGCCCATGATTGTCTGCCGCGAAATATTTATTTTAAAACATATTATTTATACGCAGTAGAGCCATGCTGTAGCTATTATTATTATAGTTGTAGCACGAATGGATCGGCTCGACCGGGGAAGGACCACGCTCTCACAGAAAACCAACGTGAAATAGCATCTTAATGCTGCTGTGTTGTGTGAGTGTAGAGAACCGGAGACCCTTTTGCTGGAAAGAAAAGAGGCGTTCTATCTTAGTCCTCACGGCTGACAACGCATCTGCATTTAAATTCGCAAACGAAGATAGATGTAGATGTCTATGGGTCACAGCAGCCCCTTAAAATCAGGTGGACTGTGTGCTCTTTTTCACCCTTATCTTATATTAAAAAAAAAAAAAATATAGAGAAGGTTGAGTTAAAGGCACATGCCTTCTCTCAACTCTGAGAAGTATATGGGGCAATTAGTTCGCCGCGCTGCTCCAGTGCGTATTGGCAAAATTCACTTGTCTTCGAAATATTTTTATTCCCTACACATGTAGGTTTTCTTACGATGTTTTATTTTACCGCCGAGCATTATTTACTGTTGCATTTAATAATTTCATTGGTGCTTACGGGTCTCGAACCCAATTTGTTCTACAAAATTCACGGTGAATGCTTAGCCACTGAGATACCACGACTCAAAATGTATATTAGATAAGGTTTAAAAACAACTTGCTTGCAAAAATTAAATTAATTGTATCCACAACCAACGCCTGTACGATAGTCTCTTGACACATAAATCACATAAATCGACGAATGGATAATTATGCTGTGTTGCAACTTGCAACTACGAAGTTCTGATCATTTCTGTAGGAAAAGCGATAAAATATTATCGAAGTGAATTTATGAAGTAAAAAGGATTGAATAATAGTGTAAAATAGAGATTTTTAGTCCATATAGTAAACTAGTTTTGACGCAGAATAAACAATATCTTGACTAAGGTTTGAAAGTGGCTCAACTATACCCAATAGTGAAACCTACGTACATTACTGCTTCTGCTGTAAAAAGGCCTCCTCAAAGAATGCCACAAAACACCATACAACCTGCAATCTGCATGCCTTGCCAGGCCGTCATTCCATACGACATGGCAAATATCCCCCCTTTGAGACAATCTACGGGGAGGCTTATGTTAAGATGTAGACTTTAGATAGACTGTTACTGTATATTTCTTATGTTATATAAGTAAATACTTATTGAAATAAAAAAAATATAATATGGTAATTATTATTATTTATTTAATTTCAAGTATCTAGGACTCATTATTACATTAACTTTTTAAGAATTATAATTATTATAAAATTTTAATGAAATATTCTATTATTATCTTAACATTGGATACATGCAATAAAATTATTATTATTTTTACTTAATGCTATATAATGCATAATAAGTCCAACAGTCAATTAGTTGCTCGGCAAATGCATTCTACAACAGTGTTGCAGATAGGGACTGTACACTCTGTCACCTATCATTTTAGAATTCCGTTGGGCTGGCTAACCCTGCACCCAGAGATGCAAATGTTGTGAATGATGTGAGTTTAACCTCCCTTGAGCATCACGCGAACCTGCTAGCAATCATATTTCTTCAAACCGACAGAGCCCTACGTTCCCTTTCCATTTCAGTACTATCCTTGAGGTCGGACGTAACCATATGACCTAAATATTTAAAAGAGTCTACCCTAGTTAATGGTGTACCATTTAATTTAATGGGAGGCACATTACTCGTACGATCCCGTCCGGCCTCAAAGATCATAAACTGACTTTTTTGTACATTGTACTTCAACCCATGTTCGGCCGCAAATGTCCCACAAACACTTAACAATTTTCTTAATCCACATACTGTTGCACTCAGCAGCACCATGTCGTCTGCATAACTCAAGTTGTTTACACATATTCCATCTATATGACATCCGACATGCATGCTGCTAAGCGCCTCAATAAGTCCATTTATATAGAGATTAAAGATCTATGTTAAAGATATAATACTAGGTGAGCTTAGCCCACCTTGTCTCACCCCGCACTCTAACCGGTATGGTTCAGACAAAGCGTTTGCCCATTTAACGCAATTGACCTGTCCCCCATACCAATATTTTAAAATCTGTATCAGTTGACCTGGTACTTATATGCCCTCTATTTTTTTCACAGTACCATTTTAAGCGTGATTTAAAAACATTTCGGTTGCTACGCATTTGATGAAATAATTCGCCATGATCTGGCCGTCCATTAGCCATCCAAAGATGAAATTTCTGTCTAGTCTCACCATGAGCCTCTCTAACATATATTTTCCACCCTACAATGGTTTTTTTGGACAAATGTTTCTTATAGTCTCGGCTAGCAATCGCGGCCTTACTTAGGGCAGAGACTATGTCGTTATACAATTTGTCAATTATAAATCTGTGCTTTATCTCTGTACAACATCTACCAGCACATTACCTAAATTCTAAAGGGAAATCTATTTGCCTTAACTTTCTATGGCACTCATAACTGTACATATATCTTTGACGTTTGGACCTCTTTCCCCATATAACCTGGCGATTAATATAAGATGTTAATATATTATAATAATTTAATTTTGGTATTAATATCTCTAAATCGCATTCGATCATAAAAGTCCAGGTGACGTCGTATTTTACATAAACATTATACACATTAGGATACTATATGTCTATAATCACAGCGGATTGCGTCACAACACAATGGTCCAACCATCGCTTACAGCCATGTGATTGGCTTAAAAAAGTATATGTGCCGGACGACAGGCCTAGAAAGTCAATATCTATACAATGCTACTTTTGTTCACTACTATATTCTATAAGTTCGTTGAAAAACAGCGTATGAGGATGAGAGTTAAAATCGCCCAATATATACAAAGAGTCCATGCCGTACTCACCTATTATAGCACTTACCGCACTGAGGCAGTCGGAGTATTCAGGAAGATTGTCCTTGCAATCCGTGGGAATATATACACATATCACAATAATAGGTCGATCTGTCGTCACAATTATAATCGCGCACAAGCGAGCATTATCGCAACGCAACACTGTTACGTCATGGAACACTGCACTTCTCCATAACAGGGCAAATCCCCCATAAGGTCGCCCGCACAGCAATCCCATCGTTGTATCCACGCAGATATACCCGTAAATAAAACCCATAAAACCATCATCTATTGTACTGAGATAAGGTATATCGTCCGGTAACAGCCAAGTCTCCTGGAGCGCAATTAAATCTGCGTGTCTGCACAGTTCTTTAATGCTGTCCACTGTGCGCTTACGTTTTTACAATTGAAGCTGGCAAATGTTATTGGACTTTTACTTATTGTTAAGGTGTGAATTTACTTATTGTAAGTTGAAGTGCTTACAGTAGGGCTACGATGGCTATCCAGTACAGAACCAGAGTACAAAACCTATCCAACTGCAGAGAGGTGTAAGACAGGGTGACGTTATATCCCGAAACTCTTCACCGCTGCATTGGAAGACGTTTTCAAGCTTCTGGACTGGAAAGGATACGGTATTAACATCAATGGTGAATATATCACTCACCTTAAATTTGCCGACGATATAGTCCTTATAGCAAAATCGCTGGAGGACCTAAGCACTATGCTCAATGACCTCAATAGTACCTCAAAACGGATAGTCTTAAGATGAACATGGACGAAACAAATATCATGTGTAACGTCCATGTCACACATATGCCGTAGGTTTTTGGGAGCACTAAGCTCGAAGTCGTTGACGAATATGTTTACCTCGGATAAATAGTCCGACTAGGTAAGTCCAACTTCGACCCAGAGGTCAATCGACGGATTCAACTCGGCTGGGCAGCGTTCGGGTTACGGCATCTTCTCGTCGGTATACCTCAAAACTTGAAAACGAGGCTGTACAACCAGTGCGTGTTGCCAGTGATGACCTACGGAACTGAGACGTGGTCCTTCACTGCTGGCCGGATGAGGAAGCTCAAGGTCGCTCAGCGAGCTGGAGGGCTATGCTCGGGTCTCACTGCGTGATAAACTTAGAAATGAGGATATCCGCAGTAGAACCAGAGTGACCGACATAGCCAACAGATTAGTAAGCTGAAGTGGCAATGGGCCGGCCATAGCTCGAAGAACCGACAACCGATGGGAAAAAGGTTCTCGAGTGGCGGCCTCATACCGGCGGACGAAGTGTAGGGCGTCCCCACTAGATGGGTGACGACCTGGTAAGACATGCAGGAAGTCGATGGATGCGGGTGGCTCAGGACCGTGCTTTGTGGCATTCCGGGGGAGGCCTATGTTCAGCAGTGGACTTGTGAAGGGCTGTAATGATGATGATGATGATGAAGGTGTGAATTGCCGTTTACAGAGGAATCTCTGTTCGTACTTCAATGTTTGAAGTATACAAATTTTCTAAAAATAATACCCTTCGGCCATATATTTGCATCAAGAAACAATGATAATTAGTCACTATTTACAAAAAATTATAGGCTTTGTGATTGGTAGTCTTTTTTATTTGAATTTTTTCGAGCGACACTGTTTCCTGTGTTTTCATTTTAATATAACTAATTATGTCACTTTCTTCCGTATCTTGATGTATGTTTGTAATAAAAATTGGCGATTTACGAACTGCGGCTTTAAATTTTTCTCCTAACTCGCTCGTATTTACTCCCACTTGACCCCTGTATCGATATCTGTATCTTTTTATACTGAACTGTCTGCCATTCATATTCATATTTTTGAATTTACGTCGACGCAAGCACACTGCGATTCCCCAGCAGTAGTCAGCAAGTTTGTTTTGCTATCTCTCACGTTCTTACTTATAATATTTGCGCTTTGACCGGTCTCGCACGACTCAGATTGAACAACCACCCGCGAACGACGGTTAGCATCCTGATGCGATGACAACGGCGAAGATTCCTGCTCGTGCACAGTGTTAATTTTTTGGCCGGTAGACTGATTATTGTCTACTTTCTTTCTCGGTCGATATCTATGTTGGTATGTTAATTTAATTGGAAGATTAATATTCAAGTAACTAGCGCGTAAGAGGTCTATCGGTGAACATGGATCTCTGCCACAGTACGCAGGTTTAAGATAATGGATCACGCTTGGTAGACGTACAATGTAATTTTATATGGCGGCTAGAGAGGGCAGTGGCTAAGCGTTAGCGTGACTTTGGGGTTTGATTCTTATGGCCAATAACTAGAAATAGAAAAATATTTTTTTTTATTCAATAAAGATTATAAAAATAATACTTACTGAAAGTCAAAATTATTATATTAATTATTATACGGAAATTCTTATTTTAAATGAATGATGAGATAACCTGAGAAGACCCAGCGGGTCTATATATTTTTTTGAAAATAGAACAGCTTAAAATCATAATATATTATGTTACACAATTAACAACACAAAATAGATTAGAAAAAGCTTGGTAGCGATCACCTCATCATCATCCATAAATTCCTTAATATTATAGGTAATAACCCTTTTTAAGTCATCTTCGCTTAACAAATTTTTGCGTTGTAGAAAATTTGCACACTTTTTAAATTTTGTTGTAAAAGCATATTTATTGTACCAAGAATAAATTACTGACTCTGAGCAGTTGAGTTGCTGGTACTACTACATAATTGTGACCGGGCTAGGTGTTTATTCATGTGTAATTTATTCTGTGAAAGGCCTGTACGGTACATGGGAAATACCTAGTGTAGGGATGAAGTACAAAATACGAAGTGTACAAAAAGTATGTACTAAAATACAAACAAAAAATTTTAATTAAATATTATTTTTTTCTCTTAGTGATGTCATATAATTACAATTTATGTCGCCTGTCTATAAGAACCTTTTTATTTATCATCATAAATAGAACTTGTAATAGTAATCCAGGAAGGAATAGGATTGTAAACGAAAATTGTCGATTTGATCGCTTCTCTGAATCGCGAAATTGCCTAACGATAGCCCGGTACTGCGATAAACATCATCTCTAGAATTCGAAATATATCGTTAATATAAACTTACCGTAGCCATGTTTGTATACGAGAGTAATATTTTATATTTTGTTTAAAGATTTATACGTGGTAGAGCCACGCTGCAGCTATATTATGGTTTTAGAACGAATGGGTCGGCTCGACCGGGGAGGACCACGCTCTCTCTCACAGAATACCAACGTAAAATAGCAGCTTAATGCTGCTGTGTATGGTATGATACTGACGACAGAGAACCGGTGACCTTTTTTATTTATTTATTTAACAATTTATGTACATAAAAAGTAATGTTACAATGTAAAAATAAAAATATTTTTTGTATTATTCTGCTGATATTTTACCAGAGAAAATGCGAATTGGTTGTCATTCCTGAGGACTTAAATAGGATGCCTCGTTTCCAGTAAAAAGGGTCTCCAGTTCTCTACATTCACCATACGAAACACAGCAGTATAAAGCTGCTATTAAAGTTAATAAAACAGCGATCTTTACGATGATGTGGATAATGAAGGCACAAGCTGCTTATTAGGTGATACTTCTCACAGAATACCAGTTTAAAATAACAGCTTAATGATGATGTGTATGTGTTTCATAAAGTGAGGGGAGAGAACCGGAGACCCTTTTTACTGAAAACGAGGCATTTCATCTTAGTCTTCAGTGGTCGCAACGCATCTTTATTTTGATTCTTAATTGGGGATAAATGTAGATGTCTATGGGCCACAGCATTTACTTAGCATCAGGTGGATGATAAAACTGAGAGTTCAGTCTCATTCGTCAGTAAGCATGATGCACTGAGGTATGTGTATATGTGTACATCATCATCATTACAGTCCATCGCAAGTCCACTGCTGAATATTGTCCTTCCTCAAAGAATGCCACAAAGCATGGCCCTGAACCACCTGCATCCATCGACGTATATGCATTATTGTATGTATTTTGTTTACAAACACATACTTTATATAATAATTATTAGTGATATAAACAAAAACATGTATTGTTCAGTAACGGGGGCTACGGGCATTAAAGCATTTATTTAATTTTAATCGTATAACATTATTCCGATCGATTACAATTTGCTAAAACGTATATAGGTGCGTCGGCTAGTAATCGCAGAGATATAATTTCCTGTATATACTTATTATACTCTTTGGATATAATGGCGGTAACAGCAAGATTCATCGGGTTCTTAAAACGGTTTATTTTCTACGTTTCAAAAAACTGTCGCTAGATGGAGCTAGTAGTCGCCTGCGACGACATATATATATTCATAAACTCAAGATCGTTACTCGCACCTAGAACAAAATGATTTACCTCGTGTTCGCTTAATTTTGTCAGCTAAGGCCCTGGCTGCGACACGAGCTTAGTGATTACACAACGGCAGCTATAATGTTTGCTTTTTACGTGTTGAAAGTCTCGGATATATAAACAACCTGTGCATAATATTTTTTACAGATTTTAAATATTATATAATTCTTCGTTAAACGTTCGTTCATTGACTGCCTCATTGTTTTTGTGGTTGACTGCTTAGTGGTCGTAAACGCGGTTGCTGATTATTAGGTCCTGGGTTCAAATCCCGGATCAGGCCAAAATCATGGTTGATAAAAACTCCTGGGAATGAGGTAATCGCTTCCAAGCTGTTTCTTATAATATAAGTTATGGAAGTAGTTTGTAAAATCTATGTTTCTTAGTGTATACTAGGTTGACAATAAGTTCTCGGAATGAGAAATTCTCGGGTATAGAAATGTGTTCAATTTTTTTTCGATTCATAAACTCGTTAGTAGCCAAGGCCAGAAAAAACTAAATTAAAAACTATACCCAAATTTTTTTTCAAACTTCACATTTGGCGGGAATTGGATTCGTATGGAAAATGGAGAAACTCGAACTGCGGTTTTAAAAAATTCTGCTTAAAAAAATTCTACGAAAGGTGTTTACGAAGAACTGCAGTCTACTTTGGCAGACAATGCTTCGTCGTATTTTACTGGCCACTGTATGCCAATACTGGTGCACTGAATTTAAACGCGTCAGAACCACCTGCAATGACGACACTCGCTCCGGGTGGCCAAAACGGCCACTACGCAAGAAACCGTTAAAAAAATCGAAGAAATTGTTAAGGTACATCGACGTGTGACCTTCCGTTATTTAGCTGAGTTACTAATGCTTTCGTTTAGAACAGTTCAGTTTATTTTAACTCATACTTTAATTCAAAAAGGTAGCCGTGCGCTGGGTTCCTCGAATGTTAACAGACGCCCAAAAGAAAGCAAGAGTTGACATTTCAAAGCTAAATTTAGCAATAATTGAAAAATAATTTTATACGTGGTAGAGCCATGTGGCAGCTATATCAGTAGTATAGTTGTAGCACGAATGGGTCAGTTCGACCGGGGAAGGACCACGCTCTCACAGAATACCAGCGTAAAATGGCAGCTTAACGCTGCTATGTTTCGTATGGTGTGTGTAGAGAACCGGAGATACCTTTTACTGGAAACGAGGTATTCTTTCTTAGTCGTCACGGATGACAGCTCATCTGCATTTTGATTCGTAGTTGAGGATGGATGTAGATGTCTATAGGCCACAGCATCTACTTATCATCAGGTGGACATGATTGAACACGTTTGTTCGAGGTAGTTAAGCATAAATTGGGCTTCCTTATTAAAATGATATTCAAGAGTAATTATCAGCAACATGAAAATTAAACCATAAAACATGTGCAATTTTAAATGAAAATATTCTAAGTGATATTGGAACGAAGCTGGTATAAAAAAAGTATTATAGCCTTGTGGAACATTATTTCAAAAACATCTACATCAATAGCAAAGGAAATTTTTGTACGAAAATAAAATACATAGATATTTATGGAAAATCTTTTATTACAATATTTTATTTTATTTTTATTACAATAAATGCTCAAAATTCCTTCCTCTAGCTCTTATGCATAACCAACATCTTCGTATAAAGTTTTTTTGCAAACTTCTTCGAGCCCGCTCATTATTTTTTATTACTTCAGTCATATGATTTAATTTATGCCGTAACTCTCTTTTATCAGAACTATTATTCCCATAAACTGTTTCTTTGAAGTAACCTCTTAAATATAATTCAAAGGATTCAAGTCGGGAGATCGCGGTGGCCATGAAAATAGTACCTCCGCATCCAATCCATCGATTTGCGTATGCCTCGTTCAAAAATACAGTCACTTGTCGTGAATAGTGGGCGGGTGCACCGTCGTGCTGCAACACATTCTCTCGCGGAATTCTTGTGGTATATCTGCTAATAAATTTATAAGATCGTGTCTCAAAAATTGGAGATAACGAGCGCCGTTATGTCTCGGCGGCAATTCAAATGGACCGATAACGCTGCCACCCAGTATTCCTGCTCACAAATTCACTTTCAAATTGGTGCTGGAATCGTTCTTCTCTGACTATTCGGGGATTTCCGACACTCCAACGATGAAGGTTATGCATGTTAAACACTCCAGTTCTTTTAGAACATGATTCATCACTCCATAATATGGAGTTAAAAGTTTTGATCTTGTCGGCATCGACGCAGCATCTCTCGACAGAAATCTATTCGTCGCTGATAATCAGCAGGTAACAGCGCTTGTACTCGTTCTACGTGATACGGGTGTAAATTGTTGCGAATTAAATATGCGGTGTACTGTACTTTTACCTATACCAATGCATCTAGAAATACGGCGAGTACTAGTGGAGGGATCTTGTTCTTCTACTTCTGCCAGTACCTGACGTTCATCCACTGTCCTAGGCCTTCCTTCAGAATTTTCAAGTCCAAGAATGCGACCTTTACTTAGAAAAGTAGGCGTTATTGACCCGAAGAAAAATTCGGTGATCGGGATAGGGATCCCGATTAGGATAGCGCTCACGATATGTAAATGCAGCTTGCCGAGCATTCCCACCACAGAGTCCGTAAATAAAAAAACATTTCTGCATATTCACGTGGAGTGTAGGTATTCGGCATTTTGCTTTATAAGCCAAGACCAACAATATCCAAATCACAAGCAAAAACGAGGTCCAATTCAAGCGCACTTCAACAAATAATGATAATCGTAATAGGATCGAGAGAAACACATGTGTAATTGCAAGCAGTAAGCAAGTCAAAGTCACTGAAGGAGCCCTGCGTTAAAAAAAAAGGAAAGGGAGGTTCGAGTATCGTCTATGATTGGTCGGAAACAATACAAAAGAAATCCAGCGTCCACGTGCAAACTAATTCTCGAAATCATATAATAGGTTGACTACCTGAAGATTTGTAAGGTTTAAAAGCGTACGCGAATTTAACATTTTTGTAAATAATTTCAAGTGGTTAGTTGAAAAAAGAAACCTCTTTCACGAAGAGACCGCTGGGTTTAGAGTTTTTAAATATGCGTATATATAGTAGAGAAGTTTATCAAGTCTTGTCTTGATAACCTTAGCAATTTAGTTTCTAGAATTCAGCTGGGATTTTCGAAAGATCAATTAACGGTAGGATGCTTTATTGACATCGAAAACACTTATAACAACGTTGATATTAGAGTCTTACTTTTAAATTTAGATCGGTTAGGCGCTGGTGCAAAAATCTGCAAATAATTGTGGGCATTTTTAAAGGAAAGACAGTTAAGTATAAAAGTTGATAAAAAAATTATATGTAGATCTACAGGTCGTGGCCTGGCCCAAGGAGACTGCCTCTCACCTATATTATTTAATATTGTTTTTCTTCATATTTGTAAACAAATTTCTAATGTTATGATTTCTCAATATGCTGATGATTACGCTTTTATTTAACTAGTAAAAATGTCAACGATGCGTCCGAAGAACTGCAAATAGCATTGAATAAAATAAGCAACATGCTTATTGATCTGGGTTTGGACATTTCAACAACCAAAACAAAGGTATGTGTCTTCAAGAAAGGCATCAATAGACAACAGATATCGCTAAATATTAATAATAATGTTATAGAGGTAGTCAGTGCTGTAAAGTATTTGGGGATGTGGTTGGACCGCTCTTTAAAATGGAATAAACATATTACTGAGTTTCAATTAATCAAATTATAAAATTTCTAGATACTTAAATATTTTTAAGGTTCTTGGTGGGACAGAGTGGGAAATACATCCTAAACGTTTGAAAATTGAAACAATTTACGCTGGTATTCTGTAAGAGCGTGGTCCTTCCCCGGTCGGGGCGACTCATTCGTGCTACAACTGTACTATTAATATAGCTGCAGCATGGCTCTACCACGTAAAATTGATGTTAAGAAAACGGCAGACTTATGGGGGATTTCCGTTAAAGTTATTGCATCTATAATAGATACTGTAGCACCTTATCTAGCCACAATTTTTAATACAAGTGTCGAATCTTGTGGTGTTTTCTGATCTAATGAAACATAGTAAAGTCATACCTTTATTTAAATCTGGTAGTACATTAGACCCCGACAATTTTAGACCAATTTCTGTACAACCAACATTAAGTAAAATTTTTGAAAAAATTATTTTAGATCAGATGTTAAGATTTATTTAATATAAATAAATTGCTTCATAAAATCAATTTGATTTTACAAGGAGTCGCTCGACTACCGACACCGGAGTCGAACTTATAAAACATATTTTTGTGTGCATGGGAGAATTCAGAGGATGCTTTGGGTGTGTTTTGTGACCTTTCCAGGGCCTTCGACTGTGTTCACCATGAGACATTAATGAGGAAGCTACAGTACTATGGTGTCAAGAACACAGTGCTTAAACTTATTATTTCATATTTAAGTAATAGAACGCAGATTTGCTATTATAAGGAGTATAATATATTGATTACGGAAGTTTTTTTATACGATAACAGCTGTCAAAAGTATGTAAGTAAGCTAGATAAAGTGCAAAATCAAGCGCTGAGAGTAATTGGAGATTTTATTAAAACAACTCCTATACATGCAATGGAGATGAACTTGGTCTCCCTCCATTGCAAGTGCGGAGAACGTATTTAGGAGGTAAATTTATTTTAAAAGCTAGATCCCGAGAAAACAATATTACAGTTAAAATATTACGAGAATTATTGACATATAAGGACAACATATATTGGCGAAATAAAAAGAAGGCACTATTGTTAACTATGATTGATTGTCTTTCTAATGTTTATATTCATTCCAGCCGACAAGTACAAATGTTTTCTATGAATACCTGGGTTACCAACATAAATTTGGATGATGTAATTCATTGTAATATCTTTAATATAATATCTTTATTGATAAACATATTACATTCACAAATATTTCCAATGGTCAACAGCCCCTAAACTAGGATATTATACCTATATTTCAGGGGCTAGTTTTCCTTACCAATTCTTAGTTCGTAATATCTCGAATCTTGTTAAAACAAAGCGAAGGTACAGTAATATTAATTTAAATTTTTTATTATGCTTGGATTTTATCAACCAGCGATATAAAAATTATTATAAACTCTTTATTGATGGATCTAAGGATGGGAGTGGAATTGGTTCAGCATTTTATGACCCACAATGCAACATTAGTCTACAATTAAAAATAGACAGTGACATAATATGCATTATGGAGGCGGAACTTATCGCAATCTGTGAGGCTTTGTCTTACGCAATATCGTTACAACAAGACAATATAGTGACGTTCACAGACTCTAAAAGCGTACTCTAACACTTGGCTCGGTGTACCTCGGGCCTACGAGGCACTCCGACAGCCTACTCAGTCTTGGGCTGTATTTTAAATCTGATCTCCAATTCTAAATCTATCAAGTTACAGTGGATTCCGTCACACTGTGGCATTGAATATAATGAACGGGTAGATGTTTGGCTAGACAAGCTATTACTGATGGAATTGAATATAATGCTCTCCCTTATTATACAGATTGCATTTGGTTAATAAAAAAACAATGCTACAAATTATGGAAGGAATATTTTGATTTACTCTCTAAAGAAAAAGTATCTGGTATAAAACGTTCCAGCCACATCCCCTCAGAATTCCATGGATTGATAGTCACATATTACCAAGAAAGGACGCAGTAGTGATTTAGAAGCTGCGTTCTGGACACATTCCATCCAATAAGTTTGCTTTTCTCATGAATAAAGTCCCGTCACCAAACTGTGAACAATGCGGTGTTCCCGAGGACTTAATGCATGTCTTGATGGAGTGTGCCCGCAATGCTCCCTTTCGAATAGCTAAGTGTAAAAATATTTTAAAGAAATTTGCTGTGTGTAACATTATTTTATCCAATCCTCATTCCGATGAAACAAAATCATTGGTTAAATTATATAACATAATATTCTCCTCAGATCAGTCAACTAGATAGTAATTTTTGATTTTTTTTTCTTGTTAAATTTAATGTTATTTTGTTCTTAAATATTGTTCTGTACTTTTGTTTTGTTCTTCAAATAGAGCGACATAATCGCATTTTGATTAAGCTCTTAAAATTGAGTAACAGTATTTTTAAATGGTATGAGATGTAGATGTTTTAAAATAATGTTCCACAAGGCTATAATACATTTTTATACCAGCTTCGTTCAAATATCACTAGAACATTTTCAAATGTAAAAATTGCACATATTTTATTGTTTAATTTTCATGTTGCTGATAATTACTTTTGAATATCATTTTAATTAGGAAGCCCAATGTATGTTTAACTATCTAGAATAAAAATAACAAAAAAATAGTAATAGATTTTGTAAAATTTAAAATTTCGAGTACATTGTACGACGATTTCATCTTAATATTAAAAAAACCATAACTTCAAATCTGCAAGACCTATGACAATAAATTTAAGTGTTTTTCTATATATTAATTCCTCTTTCCCCATAACCCGTTGGTCCACTACTTACAGGACAACCTGTATATTATTGTTTTAGCAAAATAGATGACTCACCCGAAAAAGGACCATAAAAGCTTAATGCTGCTGTGTTTCGTATATTGATTGTAGAGACCTTTAAGTAAAAGTAAAAATGCAGCCTACTGCCAGGCACAGTCCAGTCTCTTATTTCTGAGAGGGAAGGAGTAAGCTGTGCTCAGAGGGAATTATTTCAATGACCAATTTTATTTAAACAAGCTTTTCGCATTGATTTAAAAGACAATTTCCTTTGATAGGATAATGCCCAGCACTCTATGTCTTCCCATACATTTCTCGATCATTTAGAAAATGAGAACAAAGAGACGTTCAATTTGCTCTCCAGCAAGCTGCAGCGGTATTCCGTTGCATGCCACGTGCTTTACAAACGACTTTAATTTCCCTTTGCTTTGCTAACAAAAAACCTTCCAGCGTATAATCTTTGATTTCTTTCAACAATATATCTGTACACAGTTTTTCTTCGACATACAATAAAATTAACTAATTTCTATGCCCCGTGTTGTGGCGGGTAAGAATACTCACTACCCCATATCTTCCCGTGGGTGTCGTAAGAGGCGACAGAGGGAAACTGAGGCAGAAGATGGGTAGCAGCATCTTTCTGATAAAAGCAAACCAACAATAAAAAACTGCGGTTGACGACTAGATCAAAGATGCAGTGAGCATTTAATATAGTGACTCACAAAGCCAATCCAAAGTCGTGTTGCTTGACGGACGTCTTCTCTTAACTGTTTCGCGTATCTTATTAAATGAATAATCATAAATATTTTGCCTTTTTCTTTATTTCAAAAGGACATTTTGTCTTTTTAGCTATTTAAAATCAAGCGTACAATAATTAACTAATTACTAACAAATTCACGAAATAAAAAGATTCTCATGCATCCAGTTACGTTATGGTATTTAATAAAGAGAAGAGACAAGCTGCAGCTATATTATACTAGGTGGTGGTAACTGAAAACCGTTTTCACTGGTAACGAGGCAGTCAATCATTTTCTTTAGGGATGACAACGTATCTACATTTTGATTCTGAATTAAGGATGAATATCGGGTTGACTGTGTGACTGTTCGTCACCCTTATTCTTTACTAAACATACATTATGCTGATGCAAAATTTAGCATCGAAAAATCGAACGTAGAATATAAACTCAATATACTCGTACAAATATACGCTTAAAAATACACTTGGGATATTTATAAAAAAATACAAAGTCTTTGTCTCTCTAAAATAGGACGCGTGTAACTCAGTAGTTGCATTTGCATTGATTAAGCGTTGTTGGCACTATACGAGTAGGTCAGCCGATTGGGACAGGATGCGGTCTTTTTGCATCCTACACTTGGGGGCGGGATTGCTTCTTGCCGGATGATCCCAACGTTGGTGCTGACTCTGTTGCTAATGTGGTGCTTCAGGGAATGGAACTTGTTATTCTTATTTTGTGGAATCAAATACCACCATAGATTTTTCTGGACCAATACAACTTAGGGACCTTCAAGAAAAGAGCCTACTCTTTTTTAAAAGGCCGGCAACGCATTTGCAATTCCCCTAGTACTGCAGTTGTTTATGGGCGGCGGTAGTCACTTACCATCAGGTGAGTGGCTCGTTTGCCCCCTCTTGTACTTTTTTCAATTTTATACAATCCAAGGTCGACTTCTTATCTTAACTATACATCCGCCGGTGGATTGCTGCTCCTGTATTATTGTATAAATGATGATTTAAAAAATAACTTTAAACTTAAAATACTAGATCCTATGACTTATCGAAACTGTAAACAAAAACTCACTGAATGTCTGAAGACATTAGAACTTATTGAAGTTGAAAACCTATTAAAATTAGAATTTTGATATGAGGATATTTATGTGTAAATCACTCTCTCATTACATACACACACACATCATAACCTCCATGTACTTGCATGTATATCTACCACCTCTGCTCAGTGGCTTAACGCTGATCCCAAGACCTTTTATGTCGTAGGGCTGTGCAGAGGGGAAACGTATGAAAACTTTCGCACAACACATTACACGCACATACACTACACACATATTACACACACACACACACTACACATTCACTACACACACACACACACACACACACACACACACACACACACACACACACACACACTACACATACTATTTTTACTTCTCTAAATTTAGTACAAGCGGTTCTTGCTTTAGTAAATCTTATGATATGGAAGAGGGGCTTACTTCTGATACGGGCGCATTATGCGTTCAATAGATATGTACTTGTAAGACCGTGTTTGTGAATAAAACCTTTTGTTTTTATTTTATTTAAAGTAGATTTTGATACGTAAATGTGTATTATACGTCTGCGTTGATGAACTATTAGTGGAAACAATGAAACAAGGTGCCTTGAAATACTATCGTCATAGACTGTCTGTTAGCTCAAGCTGCCGACAAAATCTCCCAAAACTTAACAATGTGACGTATCAACATATTGTGTAGAAGTTTTTAAACAAATTCTTACTATGGTAATTTCTTATTATATTATTCTTATTATACTGGTAAAGTACACCAGTACGAGTCCATTACCAAAGTAAAAAAAAGAGAATACCAAATTTCATTTATATTCCTAAATCTATACCTATATTTACACAATTAGAAAATAAAATTCAAGTTTCTGAATATAATGTCAAAATAAAATCTTTTAACTAAATGCATATCAAAGTATATACGATATTTATAATAAAAAAATAATGTTTAAAATTTTGTCTGTCTGTCTGTCTGTTTGTTCCGGCTGATCTCCGAAACGGCTGGACCGTTTTTGACTAGACTTTCACTGGCAGATAGCTAATGTTAAAGGAGTAACTTAGCCTACGTTTGTTTTAGAAAAGTAATCGTTCTCAAAGGTCTTCTGTTCCTAAAATAGAATATATTTTATTCCCCTTTTTAAAAGAAAGCCCAAGCAAAGTTTTTCCAAAGTCCAGTTAGTAATTTAAGGTGCAACACGAACGAAAACATTCAGGATTTTTAGAAGACGCAATAAGTTTGTCTCCATAATGTATGAGGGTTAGAAGTTTATATGCGATATAGACGTTTACCACTAACGTCACAATAGGCAGTTTCCTGCGGCTTCGGAAAAAATAATCTCCAATATTATGTGTACAAAGTAATATAAACTCCATTTCCTGAAAAACAAGGAATTTTAGAAGAGAATGTGAAGTTCTCGTAAAGCTTTTGAAGTTATGGAAACATCGTAGAATAATCCATTTTGTTGGATACATACATAATGTATGTCAATTATTCATTCAGCTGTCCTCCTAAGTTTTACTATACAGATTTGCGAGTTTTGTATGATGACTGTGTTATTATCGAATCTACTTTTTATATAAACCAAGATAAGAATAAGATAATGCTGGAAAACATTCCAAATAAGTTTGCTATATTTTTAGTTCAAACATTTAGAGATTTAGATTTATTTAAAATGCAAACTTTGATGTGCACAAATATATCGTATTTAAAATTTTAAATATTTAACGTCTGCACATCTTCGAAGACACTGCTGACACGGTCCTCCCCTGTTGTTACCATTACCATTACAGCCTATTAGATTCCACTGCTGAACATAGGCCTTCCCCATAGATTGCCTCATAGGGGGGATATTTGCCATAGTTGCCACGCTTGGCAAGCGGGTTGGCAACCCCAGTTTTTTCAGTTTATTTTTTATTCTTAGTCGTTATTATGAAGACGCTGCTGCCCACCTCCTGGTTTGTTTCCATCTGTCGCCTCTTACGACACCCACGAGATGATATCGGGTAGTGGTTATTCTTACACCGCCACTACACGGCCCCCTGTTGTAAGGGGGATTTCATATAATATCTTATTTAATTAAAAGACAGTGCGTTAAGCTTACTTCCAGACCATCGTCAGATTTCAAGTAAATTTGTGCCACAAACAAGCTTACTCGTTTTGAAAGGCCGGCAACGCACCTGTAATTCTCCTGGTGTTAACCTGTAATTCATCTCTCTCTGTGAGTGTGTGTGTGTGTGTTGTTCTATCAAAAAAAAAACAAAGCTGCATAAGGTCGAGGGCAATTTCGTTACACATAATAATTTGAACTTCGAACATCGCAGCCGCCTGACCTTATTTTTCACTGCAAAATTCTTCCACCGTGTTTTCAAATTAAAATGCAAAAATTAATTTAATTTTCAAAGCTCTACGGAGTGAAATTAAACGAAAAATAAATAGAGCAGATCTGAGTGGCTTAGGGGTAGCAAGGTATGGAAGACGCCTGTTACAAAGGCATCCCGCAATGCGGGAAACTATTCTTTAAAACCATTTAAGTTTATTCATGCTTCAAAATTTTCACCTGACTTCAAAAAAGGGGAGGTTCTTAATTAGGATGTTTTTTTTAACGTTTAGCGATAATTCTTTAGCACATTGTTCGATTTTAATTATTCTTTTTTTTTTAAAGGAGGTTCCTCGGCGTGGGTAAATGATAAAATCCATTAAAAAAGAGAATCTCTAAGACAAAAGTTTAAGGAAATTAATACTTTAACTTTGGCCTCTGAATATATTTAAAAAAATGTAATGTAAATGTAATGTACCTCGTAACTTGACTTTTTAATACTACTTACTTGACTTCACAGAGTCAGTTCATTCTTAGGGCGATGTAAACGCTTTTACAACAAAATCCCAAAATATATACAAAATCTGACTTTCGCTAAGCTTAAAAGCTTTATTAACAAAAAAAAAACACATTTTTAAGATTAAGATTGTAGAAATTATTATAATATTGAGGATGAATATAACCCCTGGGAATGAGGTGCTCGCTACCATGCAATCTTTAATTTGTTTGGTGTTGTTAATTATTGTGTAATTTTAATGATTGTAAACAGTTTTAAAAAAAATATCCCGCTGGGTTTCTTTTTGTTTCTTCTCAGGACAGAAGTACTTTCCGAACCAGTGGTAAATTACACATAGGAGTGACTTTCAATAAGTATTATTTATAATCTATTTCTAATATATAAGAAAATAATGATTGTTTGTACGTATTTTATGCGCTGCCATACAGTTTATCAGATTGCGTAAAACTTTGTCAACTTATTGCTTGCACTATTGCGAAAGTTATAGGAATAGTACAATTAACTTACACTAGGTGGCACCTGTATTGTACCGATAAATTTATTTGAAAGTTATATATAATTCAATGAATACATATATACATGGTAGAGCCATGCTGCAGCTATATTATTGGTATAGTTGTAGCACGAATGGGTCGGCTCGACCGGGGAAGAACCACGCTCTCACAGAATACCAGCGTAAAATAGCACCTTAAAGCTGCTGTGTTTCGTATGGTGAGTGTAGAGAACTGGAGATCCTTTTTACTGGAAACGAGGCATTCCATCTTAGTCCTTAAAGATGACAAACGCATCTGCATTTTGATTCTTAATCGAGGATAGATGTAGATGTCTATGGGCCACAGCAACCACTTACCATCAGGTGTGTGCTCGTTTGTCACCCTTATCCTATAAAAAAAATGTATTATCATTCTTAATTAAACATTATAACTCTTCCAAATTTAAAACAACAACAAGCAGCAACGTGCCGGGTACCACAGCAAGTATTGTTTAAAAACGTTACTGTTAATATTCTATTTCTAAGCATCAAACTCTTCAATTGCAAAGGCATCTGCACGACGTATGGGCGAATATTTCTTTACCACAGCAACCGATTTCAATATTTATAGTCTTTTTAGTTATTTTAAATGGTTGATGGATTTTACTTTTTTGACAGTTTTATTATAAAGAATCATTTTCATTTTGTCACTGATATGAGTATATTGGTTCAGAACTTAAAGCATCCCAATCATCCCGTCAGTATCTCAAAAGGCAATTACGGGAGTCAAAAAAACGGTATCCGATAGAGGGTATTATACCATCTCGTAAAAGTTGAATTTAAAATGACTTTCAATAAGAATAACTTGTAATATATCTACACATATAAATAGAATTGAAGGGACTCTCTGTAATATTGAAATTTTTGGCTATAAAGACATAAACAACCATTTTTATATTTTTGTCTGTGTGTCTGTCCGGGCTAATCTTCGGAATGGTTGGACGATTGTGATGAAACTTTAAGAACAGATAAAGAGCAATACCAGGAGGGATCTAGGCTATATTTTATGCGAAAAACTTGGATTAAAAAAAAAAAAATCAATTGAAAAAATTAACTTCTTCGGGTCTTAAATCTAAATAACTTTACATTAATAGCCTATCCAGATGAAGCCGGAGCGGGTGGCTAGTATTGAATAAAATTATTCCATTCTATTCTATTCTATTGCGATCGGTATTCTGCAGATACACGGTAACCAACACAATAGGAATACAAGCATTTACTGGCATTTTTTCAAATAAAATACTAGTTATGTTATTATTAATACTAATATTATTGTTAACCGAGTTTGGGGATTCCAAAACCACTTATTGGATTTTGAGTTCTAAGCGCGGCTGGTAATCTAAGGTTCCGGTTTTGAAACCCGGGTCAAGCCATAATCAGTTACTGTGTATTACGAAAATCATTAAAGCCTATTAAAATTCCGATGCTGAATATAGGCCTTCCCCGTAAATTGCCTCATATGGGGGATATTTGCCATAGTTGCTACGCGCGTTAGCAACCGCAGTTTTTATTTTATTCAACTGTTATCAGGAAGAAGCTGCTGCACGATGTTTTCCATTTCCGCCGATCATGTCGTAAATCATCACTTTTTTTTTTTAAACAATAAAAATTGCAACTAACAATTTCATGGGCGCTGTCAGGGTTCGAACCTAGGTTGCTCGCGTTCTGTGAAATTCACGGTGACCGTTAAGCGTTTGAGCTACAACGGGTCTGACTAATGTTGTTAGTAATTTATTTGCGCGACAATCGCGAGAACGTGGTAGCTTTTTTATAGAATTAGGGTACCAAACGAGATAGATAAACATATAATGATTTCATATATTTACCCGAACACTACACATTGAATAAAACTATTTTTACGGATTTTATCGCGTTTAATTTACTTATTTTAATTCCCGACGTTTCTGGTGCTTTACAGCAACCCATGGTCATGGGGGGGACTAAGATGTTTGACATCCTGATGTCACACTTAGCCCCGCTACCTTCAGTTTTTGAATATTAATTTTTGGTTCGATCTACGCAAAATGAGCTTACATTACCTTGAAGTCTTGCAGTGATATGCTTGGGTTTGGATTTAATTTTATTAATTATAGGATTTCAAGCATATGGCAGCACCCATCCATCTTCTCAATTGAAATTAGGATGTTTTTAATTTCAATAGCCTCGCGTTTCATCCTTGGTAAGAATCGGTGTTCTTTTGCGAGGATTTGTGGTCTATCAAATCTGATGTAATGGCGGGTATGATCTTGAACATGTTCACAGATTGCAGACTTCCCAGAGCGTCGGTGCCTCACGTCAGCTATATGTTCTTTCACGCGGGTTTCAATGGATCTTTTTGTTTGTCCTATGTAAGACAGACCACATTCGCAATCAAACTTGTACACTCCTGCATCTTGTAGAGGAATATTACACTTAACGGATGGTAAAAATTTACTAATCTTCTTCGGCGGCTTGAAGTGTGTTTTAATAGAAGTTCGCTTCAAGATGTAGCCAACCTTGTCTGTGACTCCTCTGACAAACGGTAGTACAGCAGGCACACGCTCGACTGTGGCCGGCTTCACTCGGTCACTGCGACGTAGGCACAGGACCCGAAGCTTGTTGTCTTGCAATACTTGTTCGACGTGCTAAAGCTTGGGTGCCAGATGTTTTCTGTCACAGATCTCTCGTGCTCTCTGAAACAAAGATTTTCCCACGGTAGCCAACTGTGATGGGTGATGGTGCGATTCACCATTTAAATATCGGTTTGTATGGGTCTTTTCCTATACACAGTGTGACCAATAGTGTTATCAGGATTTCGGATGACTAAAACATCTAGGAAAGCTAAAGTATTATTTGCCTCTAACTCTATTGTGAATTGTATTTTAGAGTTTATGGAATTAGGGTGGTCTAAAATTGCAGTTACTTTGTCAGATGGTAAAATTGTAAAGTGTCGTCTACGTACCGCTTGTAGAATCTTGGATTTACAGGAGCAGTAAGAAGGGCTTCCTCCTCAAAGTCCTCCATGAATATGTTGGCGACTATGGGAGATACAGGTGAGCCCATCGCCACAAGTCAATGTCAATGATCTACTTGCTTGTAGAACTCCTCCTTCCACAACAGATAGCAAGATGTGGGGCAGTGTTTGAGTAATACTGCATATTCTGTAGGCATGTTGTTATCTTCTAGCTTTCTAGTTACCATTGAGATGCAGTCTTCAAAAGGTAAGCATGTAAGTAGTGACTGAACATCAAAACGGATCATAGTTTCATTGTCAGCGAGATGTAGGTCTTTTATCTCACTAACAAAATGGTACGAATCCTTTTTATGTGCTCTAGTTTGTCCTCTCAGCGGTGACAGAATTTTTGCCAAGTTTTGAGCCAACTTATAAGTTAGTGAATCGATCTGGCTCACTATGGGACGTAGTGGAGTTGACGTTTGGTTTGTGTATTTTCGGTAACCTATTCAACCTCGGTGGTTTGGAATTTACGTCGAAATTTAACTTTTCGGAGTAATTCTTTATTAGATCGCTAGTTGTTTTAAGCACATTGGCTGTAGGGTCTCTTTTGACCTTATTGTACGTATCATCCGATAAAAGTTGTTGTATTTTAAAATTATAATCTGACATATCCATTACTGCCGTAGCATTTCCTTTATCTACACAGATAATCATGAGCTCTGGTCTGTTGCATAAGCTGTACAATGCTTTAATATCGTCTATGGGGAGATTTAATTTCGGCGCTGAACTTCGACGTAACAAGGACGAAATATCTTGATGTATGGCCTCTAAATCTTCCTTTCCCACATTGTTTTTAAACAGACAATACTCAATGTTACAGATAATTTCTTCATACGGAATTCTTCGCGGTGAGATTCTGCGACAATAGTTTTATTGTAGGTTCGTATAGTGTTTGTTTTGACAGATTATAGACCGTGCGTTGTTTATTGATCGCGTCTGAGATCAGCGGTAGCGTTTTGTTTCTTCGTTGAAATGAATGTTTGGTTCTTGATTTAATTGTTAATTTTTGGTATTTTTCTATTTGTTTATTTTTGCATTCATTATATTTAGATTTTTCGCGTTTGTCTAAAGTTTACATGCAATTATTAAAATCAAATGCCGTTAAAACTGTCTTTAACCTACCGGACATATTGTATTGTAAAATTACTATGTCCAGCTGTAGATTTTTACGTGCCAGTGATGAAGAAGAAGAACACGTCCCACTAAATATACTATGTATGTATATATGTAAGGTGTTTATGTTTCCACTTTTTTATTATAAGGTTGCCACTGAAAATCTAGCTAGGACTAGGCCTACGATGACACATCTTAGCATATACTGAGTGGCAGTTCTATTTGTACCTATTTGCATATTTTTTCCTTGTTGTGTATAATTGAATTTAGTAATGCTGCATGTAATGTTATGTTAAGTTGCCAGTGCACAGCAAAATTTGTAAAGAAAGAAAGAAAGAAAGAGATATTTATTTGGGAATTCCAAATAAATATCTCTTTCTTTCTTTCTAAATAATTAAAATATTTTGTATTTTCTTTCTTTTTTCTCAGATTACTATAAACTTAAAAAATTAGCAACCGGTCATACAGGTATTATTTATAAAGTTGCTTGTTAGGTATAGCGACACCATATTGCCTTAATTTGTTTAATAGTGTATCATAATTTATGCATATTTTCTGATAAGGGCACAGTTATAATAAATTATGAAGAAAAAACTACGTAATAATTTTCCCCGTATATTTTCATACCTTTGGCGTGATCGCGGAGCAGGAAGAATTTCAAATTATTGCAATTCATACAAATTTGAACTTTAATAACTTGAGAATAAACTCGGTTTACGAATCACAAATACTGTTCAAAAGGTCCTAAAACTCTCTTAGTTGCAATAGAAATAAAACATTTTATGATGGGAATTAAGTTCAAAAATGCAAGTCGATAAAAATATTTCTATTCCGAGACCGTGTTTTAGTAAATCTATACAACATAAGTTTTATGACCCTGAACATTATAACTAAAGGGACTAAACAAGTGATTAAATGCATTTCTATAATTTTTAGAATTTTCTGTCTGTCTGTTTGTTTATGAACACATCACGTCTAATACAATTTTTTATTCAAACGAATTGTCAAAAAAATCTTAAATAAAATTATGACACGGTATCGAGATACCCCACATTTGTGTTCATGAATCCATTTCTTCATTTACAAAACGCGCACAAATAAGACAAGTAGAGGCTGCACTAACAAGCCACCTTACATAGTCTATTCATAAAACGTGTACGCTATATGCTTATATGTACTCGTACGTACTTTTATTGATGAAATTTATGCATCTAAATATGCAAGGTATGTTGGGCAAAGAATTAGAAATTGAATTATTTTTAAATAGTAACAACATACATATTTTTTGTATAACTGAACATTGGTTAAAAGATTATAACTATAATATGTTTAATTTCAGTAAACGCCAGGTGGTCACTTGCTTTAACAGAAAAAATATTTACGCGGTGGCTCCTTAATCTTAGCTAATAAATTATAAATAAGTAAAGAACGTAAGGATATTGTGAGCCTCTCTGTTGAGCGAACTGTAGAATTTGCATGTTTTGAGTTCGAGCACTCCATTGTTGTCAGTGTTTACAGACCCCCATATTATATGTATGATTTTTTTTGAAAAAATAATGGAGGAAGTTTTACATAATGATTTCTTATATTTACGCGAATACTACACATTGAACAAAAATATTTTTACGGATTTTATGGCGCTTAATTTTACTATTTTGATTCCCGACGTTTCGGGTGCTTTACAGCACCCATGGTCATGGGGGGGACTGAGGTGTTTGAGGTCCCAATGTCATAGTTAGCCCGGCTATCTTCAGTTTTCAATATTTCTCGGGAAAACGTCGCCGAGTGCCGGAACAAACTTGTGTCTGAAGTCGAGTCTTTGCTGAACAAAGTCTCGGATTGGGGGCGACTAAATATAGTCCAGTTTAATCCTCAGAAGACACAAGTTTGCGCGTTTACCGCTAAAAAGAACCCCTTTGTCGTATCTCCTCAGTTTCAAGGCACTCCCCTTGTTGCCTCAGCCAGTATTGGAATCCTCGGCGTCGACATATCGAGTGACGTGCAGTCACTTGGAAGAGAAGGCCAAATTGGACTCTAAAAAGCTTGGCGTGCTCAGCAGAGCGGGACAGTATTTCATGCCGGCACAACGCCTGCAACTTTACAAGGCCCAGGTTCGGCCTCACATGGAATACTGTTCCCATCTCTGGGCTGAGGCTCCCCAGTGCCAGCTCCTCCCACTTGACCGCATCTGGCGCAGGCGGCTCGAATCGTCGACGACCGAGTCCTTTCCGATCGGCTCGATTCATTGGCGCTGCGAAGAGATGTTGCATCTCTTTGCATTTTCTTTCGCATTTACCACGGGGAGTGCTCTGAGGAATTGTTCGGATAAATCCCAGCCGCCAAATTTCACGAACGCACATCGCGCCAGAACTCCCGATACCATCCACACCATCTGGATGATTGGCGGTCCACCACTGTGCGATTTAGAAGATGTTTTCTTCCTCGCACAACTTCCTTGTGGAATAGTTTACCACCAGCGATTTTTCCGGACTGATACGACTTAGGGACCTTCAAGAAAAGAGTCTACTCCTTTTTAAAAGGCCGGCAACACATCTGCAATTCCTCTGGTTCCCCTGGTGTTGCGGTTGTTCATGGGCGGCGGTAGTCACTTACCATCAGGTGAGCCGCATACTCGTTTGCCCCCTCTCCTATATTAAAAAAAAAAGTTTATTGAATAGGGGGACTGAGGTGTTTGACGTCCCAATGTCATAGTTAGCCCGGCTACCTTCACTTTTTTGAATATTCAAACTACTAACTATGACATTGGGACGTCAAACACCTCAGTCCCCCCCGTGACCATGGGTGCTGTAAAGCACCCGAAACGTCGGGAATCAAAATAGTAAAATTAAACGCGATAAAATCCGTAAAAATAGTTTTATTCAAGGAGGAAGTTTTGCTTGCCATACTGCAGCTATATTACTGGTATATTTGTAGCTTAACGCTGCTGTGTTTTGTATGGTGAGTATTGAGAACCGGAGACCCTTTTTACTGGAAACGAGGCATTCAATCTAAGTCCTCACAGGTGACAACGCATCTGCATTTTGATTTGTAATCGAGGATAGATGTAGATGTCTATGGCCCACAGCAACCACTTACCATCAGGTGGATTGTGTGCTCGTTTGTCACCCTTTATCATTATCATCATTACAGCCTTTCACAAGTCCACTGCTGAATATAGGTCTCCACTAAGTTATGCCACAAAGCACGCTCCTGAGCCACCTGCAGCCATTGACTGCCTGCATGTCTTACCAGGTCGTCACTCCATCTAGACGGGGGGTCGCCCTACATTTCGCATACCGGTACGAGCCTGCCACTCGAGAACCTTTTTTCCCCATTGGTTATCGGTTCTTCGAACTATATGGTCGGCCCATTGCCACTTCAGCTTACTAATCCGTTGGGCTTTGTCGGTCACTCTAGTTCTATTGCGGATGTCCTCATTTCTAAGTTTATCACGCAGAGAAACCCCACGCATAGCCCTCTCCATAACTCTATGAGCGACCTTGAACGTCCTCATACGGCCAGCAGTGAAGGACCACGTCTCAGATCCATATGTCATCACTGGCAACACGCACTGGTTGTACAATTTCGTTTTCAGGTTTTGAGGTATACCTGACGAGAAGATGTGTCGTAATATCCCGAACGCTGCCTAGCCGAGTTGAATCCGTCGATTGACCTCTCGGTCGAAGTTGGACTTACCTAGTCGGTCTATTTGTCCCAGGTAAACATACTCATCAACAACTTCGAGCTTAATGCTCCCAACAACTACCGGCGTAGGTGTGACATGGACATTACACATGATTTTTGTTTTTTCCATGTTCATCTTCAGATCTATCCGTTGGGAGACACTATTGAGGTCATTGAGTATAGTGCTTAACTCCTCCAGCGATTCTGCCATAAGGACTATATCGTCAGCAAATCGAAGGTGAGTGATATACTCGCTATTGATGTTAATACCGTATCTTTTCCAGTCCAGTAGCTTGAAAACGTCTTCCAATGCAGCGGTGAAGAGTTTCGGGGATATAACGCCACCCTGTCTTACACCTCTCTGCAGTTGGATAGGTTTAATACTCTAGTTCTGTACTCAGATAGCCATTGTAGCCCTACTGTACAAACACTTCAGCACTTCGATATACCGACAGTCAACTTGGCACCGCTGAAGGGTCTGCAGCACCGCCCAAATTTCGACGGAATCAAAGGCTTTCTCATAGTCCACATACGCCAGACATAGTGGCAAATTGTACTCCTTGGACTTCTGTACAATTTGCCGAAAGCTATGTATGTGGTCTATAGTACTAAATCCATTTCGGAAACCGGCTTGTTTCGGAGGCTGGAAGTCGTCAAATCTGCGTGCGAGACGATTCGTAATGACTCTCAAAAACAGCACGTAGACGCAGCTCAGAAGGGAAATCGGTTTAGGGTTCTTCAAGAGAGCGTTGTCGCCTTTCTTGAAGAACAAGGCCACCGCACTTCTGTTCCACGCCTCCGGAGTAGTTCCACCATGGAGGACGGAATTACAGAGCTTCTGAAGGGCTTTGAGTATCGGTTTTCCAAACGCTTTCAGAAGCTCCGCTGTAATTCCATTCTCGCCCGGGGGCTTGCCGTTTTTAAGCTGCTGGAGGGCCATTCTAATCTCGCTCAGACTGACGTCCGGGATATCTTCGGAATAGTGTCGGATAAGACTTGCTCTTGGATAGTTACTCACACTTGCGTGTGGCTCCAACGATGAACGTGTACAGCTGCCCATAGAACCTCTGAATCTCACTTAAAATCTCAGGTGTCCCGGAAACGATGCTGCCTCACTTGGTCTTCAGCTTTGACAGTTGGCTCTTTCTGGCAGACAGATCTCTGGCAAAGACTTTGGAGCCTTGGTTCCGCTCGATCGCTTTTTCAGTACGAGCTGTATTGAAGTTGCGTAAGTCCCGCCGCATGCATTTGGAGATCTGTCTGTTCAGTTATCTGTATGCTGTCAAATCTGTTGAAGACTGCAGCGTCACTTCCCGTCTAACAGCCATAAGATTAAGAGTGTGATCGGAGAGTTTTTGTGTTCTTCTGCGCCCAGTCTTACAGAACTTAGCTCCAACCGCATGGACAGTTTCCACGAGCTTGTCATTAATATCGTCCATTGCATTGCAATCTTCTAGGCACTGAACACGGTTTTGTAGCTCGAGTTGAAAGGTTTCGGGACTTTGGATTAGAGCACGAGGGGGACGGAGCGTTGACTTTATTAGACGAGACCGCTCCAACTTAACGTTTAGGTTCAGTGTGCCTCTAACCATTCGGTGATCGCTACCAGTTTTCACTCTCGCGATGACTGAGACATCACTGAACAGTTGCCGTCTAGTCGTCATAATGAAGTCAATCTAATTTTTGTCGACCCGTCGGGGCTCGACCAGGTCCACTTTCTGTGGGGCCACTTTTGGAAGAAAGAGTTCCCCATTCTCCATGAAGTCGGCCAGGTGCTTGTTTCTTGGGTTCCGTTGCCCTATTCCAAATTTCCCTACTTTCAGCTCACCGTTCTCTCTTGTGCCTAGTTTTGCATTGAAGTCTCCTATTAACACCGTATAGTGGATTTTGGAGGAATGCATGGCTCTAGATATATCCTCATACATTTCCTCCACCTCTTCATTGGGATGTACTAAGGTTGGTGCGTAAACCTGTATGACCTTCAAAGAATACCGTTTGGTGATTCTGAGTATAAGGTACGCAACTCTCGTCGACACACTCACAATCTTTACAACGTTGTTAATTAGAGACTTGTGGACGATAAATCCGACACCTCCTTGGGACAGATGGTCGCCCTCCCGGTGATAGAACAAGTTGCCGGATTCGAGGATTTCCGTGTCCTCCCCCTCTCTTCGGACCTCAGATAATCCTATAATATCTCAGCACAACTTGTCTATCTCTTCTTCCAGCTCCAGGATCTTCTCGTCAGTCTTCAGGGTGCGTGCGTTATATGTTGCCAGGTCGAGTTGTCTTAGGTGGCAACCGAACCTCAACCGGAGATTCTTAGCACCCCCTGCCCCGCTGTTACCATGGTTGCCACCGTAGCCAGGAATGGCGGGGGCTCCGGAGACTGAGGTCGGTCTCTTCTTAACTTTCTTCATGGGGGAATGTTTGCCATAGTTGCCACGCTTGGCGAGCGGGTTGGCAACCGCAGTTTTTTTTATTGTAATATTGTTGTCATCAGGAAGACGATGCTGCCCATCTCCTGCCTGTTTTCCATTGTCGCCTCTTACGACAGCCACGGGAAGATATGGGGTAGTGGATATTCTTAACCACCTTTATACGGCTACCTTATCCTGTAAAAAAAAAACAAAATAAATCTGTTGTCGTATTTGGAGACCTTAATATCAACTTTAATATCAATCTCCTTGAAACTTTTTCCATGAGTATTAAGTTTAGATCATTGCTCAAATTATACAACCTTGTTAATCTGTTCTATGAGCCAACACGTATTGCAGGGCCCAGTGCAACTTTTATAGATAGTATTTACTGATGTTGAGCCCTTACATAAATTAATTATTCAAAATTTAAGTTCTAATTACTGCACTGTGGACAGTTGGTCTCGCTATCTTACATGCACAAAAACAGAAAATTAAGAAAGTTATGCTTGTTTCAATAAATGAACATCGCTTAGAGAGATTTAGAAGTAGAATAGTGAAAAAGCTGCCATTTCTTCCATATAAAAAGAATACTAACTATTTATGTGGATCATTATTTAAACCAGTCTTTCTCAAAGTGGGCGATAACGCCCCCTTGTGGGCGTTGGAGACCTAGAGGGGGGCGTTAAGGGGCCCAGAAAAAAATGGGGGGCGTTGGCGTGGTTTAGGGAGGCGATGGTTGATTTGTAATTTTATTGTGGGTATACTAGGAGGCGACTATGGGAAATAACAGAAAAATTACTATGTCCAGCTGTAGACTTTTACGTGCCAGTGATGAAGAAGAAGAACACGCTGTTTATGTTCCAACTTTTTTATGAAATGGTTGCCACTGGAAATCTATTGTTGGCTATAGGTTTTTTTAATTTATTTTGTACCTATCCGCATTTTTAAACGATTTTTCTTTATTTTTTTCCTTGTTCTGTTTAATTAAATTTAATGCATGTAATGTTATATTGAGTTGCCAGTGCCCACCAAAATTGGTAAAAAAATGGCCAAATAAATATCTCTTTCTTTCTAAATCAAATATTTTGTGTTTTCTTATTTTCTTTCTTTTTTCTCAGATTACTATAAACCAAAAAAAAAAATTAGCAACCGGTCATACAGGTATTATTTATAAAGTTGCTTGTTAGGTATAGCGACACCATATTGCCTTAATTTGTTTAATAGTATATCATGATTTACACATATTTTCCGATACGAGCACAGTTATAATAAATTATGAAGGACTACGTAGTAATTTTCCCCGTATATTTTTCATATAAGGACAGGTACGATATATGAAAGTTTTATAAAAGTGTTCACTTCAAAGATTTTCTTCTTTGGCTTTATGTCAAGTAAAATCTAATAGATTTACTATTAGATTTTACTTGACATAAAGCCATAATACAACATAAGAGTATAATAAAATGTAAGTTGCATTAGCCTGCACATGCTTGTCACGCTTATACCATAAAAATATCACTTGTGACATAATATTATGCAGTTATACTATTGGTTTAATTATTTCCTCACAATGTTATCAAATAGACAATTTCACAAACATGATCGTATCGCCACGCCAGTAACAAAACAAGCAGTGTTTATAATACCATGCAGTAATCGCGAATATTTGCAATGTTACCGCGGATAAATGTATTTGTATTGCTGAATAATGATTACCTGGAATTGATGCTAGTATTACAAACAAACGCTTCACTGAATATTGATCATAATTTCGCTGACATTGCGTTTAACTACAGATCAACCGGCGGACGCGGTCCGGATTATTGGTAATTACGAGGGTTTTGAGGTCACATTCCCCAGTAATTTTCACAACTGATATACCTCGGAATTTTGTCGGCTTGAAAACTTTACGAGGTAATTTATCCTTCATTAAGATCAGTTATAACTGTATGTAATACCTAGTGGATATAATAAGTAGCGTCCCTCTGGTCTTGACATAGGGCAAGCCAAATTTTTAATGTATCAAAAACTTAAAGTATTCTCATGTTTACACGAATACTACACATTAAATAAAACTAATTTAACTGATAATATTGCTTTTCATTTCACATATTGAACTTATTTCTAATTTATTTTAATTAATGTAATCAGACGTTAATTGTGAAAATCCATTATATTAAAGATGTTAAAAATTATTTAGCTAAGATCCGCTTAGTAAATAAAATAATGTGTCTTCTATCTAGTTTCAAGAGCAGTTTTTGTCTCGCTCACTTAGTGTGGTCAGCCACTGAGGTCTATTTCACCAGATTATGCCTCGTTTAGAGGCAAAACACGTGTCGTATTATCGACGGTGGTGTGTCTTATCTAGTGTAGTGGTGTTGGAAGTAGTGGTGACGGGGATACATACATACATATAATCACGCCTCTTTCCCGTAGGGGTAGGCAGAGACCACTTCTTTCCACTTGCTACAATCCTTACATACTTGTTTCGCTTCGTCCACTTTCATTATTCCCTTCATACATGCTCTTCGGTTTAGGGTACTCTTGACCTGGCCTTTTTTAAAAGACGTCCCTGATTTAGTCTAGAAACGTCCGCCTAGGTCTACCCCTTCCAACACTTTCATTCACACTCGCCTTATACACTTTTTTCGTCAATCGTTCTTCATTCATTCTCTCGACATGGCCAAACCATCTCAGCATACCTTTCTCAATTTTTGTCACTACATCTTCTTTCAGACCACAACGTTTCCTTATCTCACTATTTCTTATCCTGTCACTCAATTTAACTCCTATCATACTTCTTAACGCTCTCATCACAATTAGTGCATTTATTCTGCTTTTATGTTTATCCTGCCATACCCAACTTTCACTTCCGTACATGAGTGTCGGAACCAATACCCCTTCATGCACAGCCAAACGAGCCTTGTTAGACACCTTCCGACTGCTCATTAAGGAGTGCAAAGCTCCATTCACCATGTTTCCTGCATTCACTCTTCTTTCGATATCACTCTCACACTTTCCATCTCTTGTAAACTTTGAACCCAGATACACAAACTCCTTCACCTGTTCAATTTGTTCATCTCCAATCACGATATTGCAGTCTGTCACTGCCTCATCTCTTTGAAACACCATCACTTTCGTCTTCTTTACATTCACCTTCATTTCTAACAAAAGCTCCACTCATAGCAGTTACCATCTCCTGCAACTCCTCGGCCGAAGACGCAAGTAATACTTGGTCATCAGCATAGAGAAAACATTTGACGAGTAACTCATTCATTCTCAACCCACTTTCATTCTCTTTTAAATCTATCAAGCAATTGTCCATGAACAGATTAAACAGCCACGGTGACGCATCACTTTTTTTTTTTTTTTTGCGGATGGAAAATCATCTAATGACGCCTTTCGCTGTGGGTGGGAAGGTGTCGAACTTTACTGACTAAAACCATCCGTCCTTCAGTGCCCTTACGTTCCGGAGCCGCGGTATCTCTTTCGAACAGCCCGCAGCCCCGGCAGGCGTCGGCCCTGCGGGCCCCTTCACGCTGCTGACAGCTCTTTGAGGCGCGCGTGGAACAAAACGCGCCGTCGACACGGCCTGTCGTCGTTAGACGGACGGACGGCGAGCTACCCATGCTCGCCGTCACAGGTCCGCGCCTACGGTGGTCAGGGGCACGACAGCCCCGACGCCCAGGGCGTCTCCGCGGCGGCCGGGAAGAAGCTGTTGCTCTTTCCTTCTCGCTCCGCCACCTCCTTCCTAGCATCACTGCTTCGCAGAAGGTGGTGACGGCATCCATTCCGTCTCGCTCCGGACCATGGCTTCGACCAGGGCCGGACGCGATCGCCGCCGCCTATCGCCGCTACGAGTACACGGCGGTGCTCCGCCAGCAGGGCACACCTCCACGGTGTGCTCCACCGTGTCCTCCGGTCGATCCTCGCAGTGGGAGCACCGGGCGTTTCCTCCCGCCCGATTCGGTGCAGGAACCTCCCGAACACACCGTGTCCGGTGAGGACCTGCGTCAGGCGGAAGGTGAGGACACCGTGGCGTCTCAAGCCACTCCTCAAGAGGGTCTTATCGCCTATAGTGGCGTGCCCAGCAGGTTGCGACAGTCGCTCTCCATGTCGCCATGAGATCATGCCGGAGTCTGTCCGCTGCGCGACGACTTGCCGCGGCAGCGGTTTCCCCGGCAGTGCCTCCGCGCGCCATTCGTGCAGGCGCGCGAGGACTATCGCCTCAGATCCCATGGCGGCAATCCAGCAGGAGGCTCGCCGCCTCGAGGGATCGTGCGGTAGCCGCGAACCATCTTTACGGCAACCACCCTTTGGGGCGCGTTTAGGTGGTGGACGGCAAGCCGCCAAACCACGCGCCCACCGGGGCCCGTAAAGGGCCATGGACCTCACGATCCCCGTAGAGCCTCCGGCAGGCGTTTGGCCCCAGGTTCGGCGGAGCCGCCTGAAGGCAGCCCCGGTCCGTTCCAGTTTGGGAGCCAAACGTCGGAAGTGCTAACAAGTTCCATCGGCCGTCGAGGACGGGTCCTAGGTGCTTCAGCGTCGACTCGACGCCGATGGATACCCTCCCACCATCACTGAGGATCCCAGTGGTGGCCTGTTCGAGACCATGGAAGTGCATGGCCTCGGACTTGTCAGAAACCACCTCGAGACCCAGTTGCCGGATCCTCTCAACGACTATCGCAGCCCCGCGTGTCATAGTTTCCGCCGCCGCCTCGTACGACCCCCTGTGCCAGTACCAGCGTGTCGTCAGCGTAGCAAACTACGCTGACGCCGGTAGGAGGTCGGCGCGCAGCACCAGTCGTAACCGATGTTCGGGCGGCCCCAGAACCGAACCCTGTGGGACACCGCACGACATCTCGCCGGTTCCTCACCGTTTCGACCGGGTAGATGACGGCCTGTCCGTCAGATAGTCCCCGACTATACGACGGAGATGGGTCGGCAGGTGATACCGGTGCCTCCCTAATGCGGCCAGGGCATGGAGTTGAAGGCGTTGGCGATGTCGAGAGACACCGCCAGTAACCCCTGGCCACTGCATCCCCCGTCGTGAGGCTCACGCGCATGATGGCGTCCACCGTGAGCGCCTCTTGCGGAAACAAACTGGTGTTCCGCAAGATCCGGCCCTCCCCGCAAGGTGCTCGGCGAGGCGGTTTGCAATTACTCTTTCAAAGAGCTTGCCCACCCGTCGAGCAGCACCACGGGCCGGTATGCGGACGGAGAGTCCGCAGGGCGCCCCGGCTTCCGAATGAGGACCAGCCCCCGTCTTCCAACGCGGGGTGGCCTCTCAAGCATGCGCTTAGGAGCCCCTCCAGTCAGGGGCAGAGCCTCCGAGGCCAGAACCCAGGCTTTGCCAGGCAAGCCATCGGGTCCTGAGGCGGTATTCCTGGCCTTGAGCCTACGTACCGCCACTCTCAGGTCTACCCCGGTCCCTTCCGGGATGTCGTCGTCGTCGTCCTGGTGGTCCGCTTCCGGCACCGCAGGTGGCGGAGCCATAAACGGCGGATGTTCCCCGCGCAGAACAGAGCGCTCACCACATCCTCCACGAGCTGAGGCCGGAGACTCTGCGTCAGCAGAGGCCAGGTGCGGGTTATCCCGCACCATCTTGTAAGGGCGCCCCACGGATCTCTATTGAGAGTCTCCAGCATCTCCTCACGGGCCCGATCCCGGCCCGCAGGACAACCTCCCGGAGGCGGTCTTCGCCGCTCTGTATCCTCGTACAGCTCCGCCTCAATGGCTGCCGCATTCGGTGAACGAATGCGGAGCCTGCGATGCCTGGCGTACAGGTGCCGCGCGGCGACACACGCCTCGCGCAGAGACGTCAGCTCACGCGACCACCAATACACCTGACGCCGGGCACTTCCTGGCCGGACGCGGGCATTGCCGTCACATATCTCGGACATGGCCTCCTGGAACCACCCTGCCTCATCATTGACGTCGGCAGGCCTGTCCGGTGATGACACCCAGGCCTGCACGATCGAGGCTTCGGAGGGGCTCCCGGTCCAGCTGCTTCAGCGCCCAACGCGGACCACTCGGGGCCTGTAGGACTGGCTCGCTCGAGGGCTGGGTGGAGACGTCAAACCGGATGTACCGGTGGTCGGAGTAGGTCTCCACCCTCCATGACCCGCCAGTCAATGGCACGCGGCGACAGAGCGGGGCTAGCGAACGAAATGTCCACCACCGACTCGCATCCGCACACGTGGGGACAGAACCCCGATTTAGGACGACCAGGCCTGTCTCCAGGCCCAGTCTTCCACCATCCTACCCCGCACATCTGTGCGACGGGAACCCAAGCCAAGTTCTTGGCATTGAAGTCCCCGAGGACAAGTACGAGGAGGATAACTTCGACGACGACTGCTCTCAGCTCTGCAAGAGTTGTGAAACTCGGCGAGAGATCGGTTCGATACACCCCCAGACGAACTCCCGAACCGTGCCGCCACGCACCCCTGACCCCTCAGACACCTTCGGGTCGGGGTACCGGCGGCGGCTGAAAAATGATGGCCACTGAGCCGTTAAGGTCCGCCACCCAGTCCTCCCTAGGCCAGACAAAATACGGCTCAGCGACCACAGCGATGTTAATCGACCACCGCCATGCTCTGGAGCAACAGATCCTGAGCGCAGGCGCAGTGGTTGATATTCGCCTGGAGGAAGCTTAATGGGGCCGTTATAGGCATTCCATTTCAGCTTCCTCCGGGGCGCCTCTCTGCGGGCGTCGGTGTCGCGGCGGCGGCGGCAACGACAGCGACAGCGGCGGCGGCGGCAGTCGCGACCGCGGCGGCGGACAGAAGGGCGGCGGCGGAGGGCCCTCCTACCCGCGGCCTTGGCCTTGGCGGGTGGCACGCAGGCCTTGCTTCCGGCCGGTGATCGGCTGGCCTGCCGGTCGCCGCACATGCATCACAGTGCGGCGTGACGCAGCAGGTCGCCGATATGTCGGGCTGACAGCAGCGGGCAAAGGCACTGCGGTCAACCTCGAGGCGCATTTCACAGATACGTGGTGCCCCACGAGACAGCGGTAGCACCTCAGAGGTCTGGGCTCCAGCAGCTTAACCTGCGCTGAGACCCAGCCCAAAAGCCTTCGGCCCTCCACTATGGTTTTGGCTGCCGTAACAGGGCAGCACACCGTGGCATGCATACCCTGTTGGTCCGGGCGTATGGCGCCTGACCTGATCTGGTCAGTAGTGCACCCCCGGACCTGGCGACGGCGGCGCAACTCCTCCTCCGATACCGAGTCGTCCAGACCCATGATGCGCAGGTCTGCGCATCTGACGGGCCTGGACACTGGGCTCGTCCGCGTCCAGGGACGCTCTGAGCTTCGCCAGAGGGCGTCCGCGGTCGCGCCACTAGTTCGGGGATCTCCAGCATACGGGCCCCGTCTGGGTGACTTTGAGCCGGAGGCTGGTGATCCCAGGCTCCCGAGATCCACCTCTTTCGCCTTCGCGAGCAGATCGCGGTAGGTAACGCCCTTCTTTTCCGCGTCCGGCTGTAGTGTAATCACTACAGCTGCGGTCTTCGGGGCGGAGCCTAGCCGCGATCTTGCGCGCCCTGAACTGGCGCTGCCGCTCCTGCTCTTTGGCCTTTTGGCTGCCTTCTTCCCTATTTTGTCCCCGACCACCTGCCAACCGGCTTCAGCCGCGGGAGGTGTAGGGGAGCTGAGGGCAGTGGCGGCGGCGGCGCTGGCTTGCCGCTGGCGCTGGCACATTCGCCGCAGGCACTGGGGCTGGCGCAGCCACCACCTGCTGCCGCTTTGCCCTTTTCTTCGCCTTGCCTCTCCTTCCCGTTGCCGGCTTAGCCGGAGCGGTTCAGCCGGTACCGGTTTTGCCGGAGCCGGCTTTCGGGGAGGAGGCAGCTGCAGCCCCCCGAAGGCTGGCTGGACGGCCCCGGCTTGGATGCGGCAGCTGTGGCCGCCGCGTACGAGACCGTTGCCGGCCTCGCCGCCGTCTTATTTGCCCCTAGGGGCCGCAGGACGATGCCCTCCAGCACGGAGAACCGGTGCTGGAAGGCAGCCAACTCCTGCCGGACCAGGTTCAGAACCTGGTTCTCCATCGGCACAGGGCTGGCGGGCGCTGCGTCTGGGGCGCCGCGCGAGGCAGGCTCACGTAGACTGGCCAGGTCTGCGCGGAGCTTCTCATTCTCCTTCTGGAGAGTCTCCATGGCGGACGTCAGGCGGGCCATCCGCCCGCTCTACCCTCGTTTGCATTAGGCTCGGCCCCACAAAGTTGGCCTCCGCAGCCGCCATGATGGAGGCGGAGGCCGCGGGAATGGCCTTTAACTTTGAGGAGGCTTTTTGCTTGTGGCCACGACCTTGATCGCGGCCTCCACCTCCTTTACGAATCTGGCCTTACGCTCCACCTCGGAGCCGCCAGTCGCATCCGTCTCTTCGCTTACCGATGAGCCGTATCGCCCGGGTGGCGCCTCCTCGGCATGCTTTGCCCGCTTGTTCGGCCTCTGATTGTCAGGGCCCCTCTGCCTCTCAGCCCGCCCCGCCTGTTGGTGGGGATTTTCCGGGCCAAGCCTCCTCTTCACCGGCTGACGACCCTGGTCGCCATCCCGCCTGGACCGCTTGCGGAAGAACTTACTGGTCTCCGCGGTCCCAGGCTCCACGCGTCGGGAGCTCTCTGAGCCTCCACGCTGCTCGATGCGGCGTCGGACTCTGTCCCCGTATCGTTCTTATTATCTTTTCTTTATTTTCCATTTGTACCCACAGTATGGGAGTAATTAAGGTCCACCTTGGCAGTGACCCTTACCAAGGTAAGCAGATTTAGAGGATTTATTACTCGCCAGGGGTCTGCAGGTACCCTGGCGAGCTATCGACTGATTTGTTCGTAGAACCCCGTCAGCCATCCATCCTCGCGGTGCGTCGCCGCTTGAGATTCAGGGTAACTTTTATAGAGTTTTCTCCTCGCGGTCCGGGCGGTTAAGCCAAGACCCTCGGTCCCAATCAAAGCCGCGAGACATGATCCGACACTTCGATACTGGGATTACGAGACCGGCGGTGACAGCAAAGGATGAATCCTTCACTGTCTGCCCGGAGGCAGGGTAAGTGCACCGAGCCCTCACTCCTCTGCTGCCCTCTGCTGATCAGAGGTCACGCAGTGGAACGCCGTTGGTCCGGGACGGACCCCACCCATGTCAGAATAATTAGCCGCGGCAGTAACCTTCCGGGGTAAATTTCTTCTCATTTCTCGAGGAAGATTACTGCCGCTAATGCACCGGCCTGGTAGCTGCTCTTCCTCCAGACGTATCTAGAGGACCCGCAACTACCAGGCACGTGGAGGACTTCTGACTTCACCCCACGCTACACATCCCTGTCTAACACCTTTTTCGATATTAAACCATTCAGTGTGCCCCGTTTATACTTACACAAGCACTAGAATCCTATAAAGTTGCAATGCTCGTATGAGGATACTGCTCACACCGTTCACGGACAGTGCTGACCACAATTCATTCCTCACTACTCTATCATAGACCTTTTCTAGATCCTCGATGCGCAATAGACCTTCTTGTTTTAGCCAAAACTTTTAGGCTATGCACCGCAAGGAAAAGATCTGATCCATACATCCCATTCCTTTCTAAATCCCGCTTGTGCATCCCATACTTTTTCGTCTGTTTCATTCACAACCCTTTCAATCGTTCTTACTTCCTTTATCTCGTCATCCGTTGCCTTTTGAACTTTTTGGTTAGCTTTTGTTGCTAACCAATCCAACCACGCTTTCTTCTTTTCTTACACAACCCTTTGTACATCTTTATCCATTCACACATTATAGTTCTTAATCCCTTTCCTTCTTTTGCTACCCCACATACCTCAATAGCAACATTCACGACCCCTTTCTTAAATGTCTCCCACAAATCTTCAATCACACCTATCTCTTCTATGCCTTTAAAACTTTCTTTCAGTTTCTCTACATACTCGTCTTTCTTTTCTTGTAAATTTTCCACTTTTAATCTGTCCAAAACACTCGTAGGCTCGGCCCCTCGGTGTCGCCACCGTTTAAAGAGGCCACGTATTCATGCTACAACCAGGAAGTGGTCTGTGTTGAGGCCTACGTCGTAGTGTCTAGCACTTTCTTCCTCAGTCTTTCATCCACAATTACAAAATCAATCATACTTCTAGACTCACCTTCATCTCTTGTATACAAATGGATCTTTTTGTGGTCAAACATTGTGTTGGCAACGCACAGATTCCACTCCAAGCATACTTCAAGCAGGCTTCTCCCATTGTCATTCACTTTATTGTCCCCAAACGTACCCAAAACTCTTTCATACTCATCACGCTTTACTCCAACCCACCCATTAAAGTCCCCTAACATCACGATCCGTTCATTTTCTCTGCATTTATTCAAGACCTCTCTCTTGCTATCCCAAAATTCCTCTCTCTCTTGTTGGGCTTTTAATGACCCATCTCCATGCAGATCCGTCGGTGTATAGACCCCAAGGATAAACAAACGAGTGAGTTCGACTTTTAACCTAATCCAGAGGAGTCTTGGGCTTACACATTCCTGCTCCATCACACATTCCACTATTCGAGATGAAAGAATTACGCCAACTCCCTGACATCCTCGCCTGGTTTGGGGGACTCCCGACCAGTATGCCGTGTAGGGGCCATGAACCGTGGTGTCACATCCTTTCCTTTTGGTTTCGTTCACGCGCAGAATATCTATGCATCGTTCAGCCATCATCTGACATACTTCATCTATCTTACCATCCATTCCTCCTCTTACATTCAACGTAGCGAAGCGGCTCTCCGTGGGCCGCTTTTCGCCCCGCGAGAAACGAGACGTGATGGGTGGCGAACCACATCGCCGCCATTTTGGTTAATTAAATTATTTTTATGATTATCCATTGCATACCCACGAATAGCGAGGGAAAGGTTTGTCCCCCCCAGCAGAGTCCCGCATGCCAGGGTAAGGCTGGCCTAATTCTGGGGTCGCCCGGTCCCAGGGCAGTGTAGCACGCTAACGACTAGTCTTGCCCCTAGCCATGCATCCGTCCGCGCGGCAGACGTTGGATTGGCGGAGAGGGTAGGAATAGGGAAAGGGAAGGATAGGTGGTGTGACAAGGAAGATTGGTAAGTTAGGGTGGGAAATAGGAAATGTAGGATATTACCGCCCAGGAGGACAAGGGATAGGACAGTAATAGCTAGGGAAGCCGGGGTCGCATACCCGTATACTATACCACAACTACCGGACAGGTAAATTGGAATGAGTATCCTATGACTACTATAAAATAATTAATAATATAAAGAGAAACATGCATTGTTCAGCAACGGGGACTCCTTCAATAAAGCATTTATTGAATTTTAATCGTATAAGTTTATTTTGATCGATTACCATTCTTAAAAACGTGTAGGTGGGTCGACTAGTGATTGCGATGTTTTGTTAGTTTCAAAAAACTTATTGTTTGTTGACATGTGTATATAAATATTAACTCAAGATCGTTACCCGCACCTAAAAATGTTAATTCATTCTTAGGTGTTCGCTTAATTTCATTGGGTGGTTTCTGGATCTCGACAACAGCGCCACTTACCGGATTCAATTTAGAATCTAAACCATCCAGGGACCCATTCAAATTCGCAATAATTTAAAATAATAAATTTTGTACAACCGACTTTAATATAAATTATTATGAATAACTCAAAAACTATTGGTCAAACCTTGATCAATGGTGCCGGCGGGGTTCGAAACCGGGTCGCTCGCGTACTGTGACTGTCTAAAAATTTATAGGCGAATATCAAAATGTTCTGATGATGAAAGTCAGAACAGTATATAATAAATATTGCGCGAGATGAGGCTATAGAGATATTTTGAATTATGAAGTTCCGATAAAAAAAAATTGGACACAATTCTTCTAAAGCGTGTGAGTGGGGAGGTATGTGTAGCAAATTACCAAAAACTACAAAATAAAAGCAAAGTGGTAGCGAGATAAATATGAATGAAGTAATGAAAGCAATAAAATGTATGAAAGCAGGTAAGGCTATGCTAAATTATCATTAGAAATGCTGAGGGCTGGAGAGGGAGTGGTGCAAGTCTGCTGTACACTTTTTTTAATTTATATGGGCCCACATGAGATGTACTAGCTTTCAAATAAAAAAAGAATCAGCGAAATCGGTTCACCCAGAAAGAAGTTATGAGGTAACACACATAAAAAACATACAGTCGATTTGAGTAACTCCTCTTTTTTGAAGTCGGTAGGAAATTTCTTAAAATCGGTCCAGCCGTTTGAAAGAGTTCAGTTACAAATACGCACATACGCGTAGTCACTAGACAACGAACTAGTGACAACACTTCTGTTAACCTTAGCTCTAAGATAATATGCCTCACAACATATAATTATACTAGTTCTCTATACTCTTTAGACAAAAAAAATACGTGCGGAATTAGGTAAGGAATACCTACTAGTAGGCATGAATGAAAAAAATTAATAAATTTACTCAAAAAATTTTCACTAATATCACTACTAGGCAAAAATTGTGGGACCACAGTTTAGATATTTGTTTCTTTTATCTTTAACGCTATGTGACTGTTACATACTAAAATAAGCTTCACAAATTCCTTCCTAAATGTGCTTTTAACAGTATTTACAGTGCGAAATGTTTTGCCTCAGTGCTCATAGTTTTCCGTGTCAAAAACAACGTATGCAAAAGCTCCGAAAATATTCTGGTAAGGAGCGCCCAATAGTTTTGGCACAAATTACAAGCAGTTTTGATTTCTTTGTAAACTTTCGGTTGATAACTTTCGTTCTTATTATTCATATAAAAGTTAAGTGTTGCAACAGTCTACAATAGGAGCACCATCCATCCATCCATTACACATTGCCGGAACTTGATGTACTTGTGTCCATGTATCTCGCGTATGACATAAATTGTGGGGCCTAGAGTGCTTCACACATTATCAAGGTAAAAACGTATTTTTACTGTGAGTTAGTGTTACATTAGTGCTACTGTTCATTCCTGTTCCCTGTATTGTGACACATTAAGCAAATAGACCTCATTTAGCTTAATGTTGCAGTAAAGACTACAGAGCTGAATCTCAGTGGACACTTTATCCTCCAAAAGTTTTTAAAATAAGAGAAAGCCACTATCCAAGAATGAGATATGGTTGTTTCTCTTACTGTTTTTTTAACTTCTTCATAATATAAACTACCTGTCTCGCGCAGCTTTTACGTTTAATCATTATCTAAAAACAGGAGAAATAATATAGGTTATTTAATGTACTCATGATTATTTATTATTTATGTACGTGCACTGCTGTAATAACGAAATTTAATAAATAAAAATAGTATTACAGCCTAATAAAAGTTCATGAATTTAGGCCTATCTAAGATTTGATTTCATTCATTCATTCATTACAGATTATCAAGAGTCCACTGTTGAACATAGGTATCTTCCATACATTGCTTCTTTGGGGATGTTTGCCATAGTTGCCACACTTGGCAGTCGGGTTGGCAACCGCTATTTTTATTATACTTGTGTTGTTATCAGGAACATGCCGTCACCACGGGATGATTTGAGGTAGTTTTTTCTCTTACAACGCCACTACACGGCCCACAACATGATAAACTACAGTTAAAACTTACAATATTTTTAATTTAAAATACTGGCAAACAAACATTCTCTTTAACCATTCCTAGTAAGTTTAATAAAACTTGCAGTCGGAGTGGTTCACGACAGTAGTCGAATGGCGGATTCGAACCCACCACGTTTTGAGCTCGCGGTTCCAATGGAATAGTGTAAAGTGTTAAGTGAGAAACGGTGACGCGCATAAACGGACTCGTTTACGGACGGTTAGTATATTTAAATAACTTTTGGAACGTGGCGCACTGAAGTGAGTCATTAAAGAATACATTCAATTACCAGGTCCTGTTACATTTTAATTAGGATACGGACGCTAACGCAACTGGGCTAAGGGAGGTCCGACGAACTTTACCTGTTTTAATTTAATTTGTTTGTAAAAAGCTCAAACTAGGTAATAATGTAACATGTCATAAAATATGTAAATTTTCTTGCTTGAAATAAATAGAATTTAATTTTAGAATAGTATCATCTTATTTTAAAGACTTTGTTATAAAACTGCAGTGACAAACTGACAGTCAGACATACAAGGCTTACTAGTAACCTGTCATAAAATATGTCAACTTTCTTGCTTGAAATAAATAGAATTTAATTTTAGAATAGTGTCATCTTATTTTAAAGACTTTGTTATAAAACTGAAGTGACAAACTGACAGTCAGACATACAAGGCTTACAGGGCTTACAGTCCAGCTGATGGTAAGTGGCTATTATAGGCCATGGACACCTACAACTAATTTCAAATAAAGAAGCTAAAGATGTGTTGTCACCTCGGACTTATTACAGTAATTATACTGTCTCTTATTACCCTGGTCAAAGGCAAGTTCTAGATGATAAATCACACTCTATCTCAAAGCCTATTCGTTCTTGCTTTTAAGACGCACAGATTGTAATCGGTCGAAAAGACAGACACCGGCAGACTATTTTACTCCTTTGTCGTACGCATTAAAAAAGATGAAGCAAACCGTAAAGTTCGAACGAAAAATTCCTTATTATCTTAAAAATCATTCAATAGATATAAAAAGGTTACACAGCATTATATACCTACCAGAGTAAATACTTATTAAGAAACGAAATATGTAAGTATAATATTATATATATAATAATATGTAGTATATTTAGATGTTACCTAGTGTTTGTAAGAACGTACTTAATAAAGAAAGTAATCGTAATCAAAAATAAAAATCGTAATAAGTCGTTAGAAAAATAAAGGGCTCTTCTTCTCAATTTTCACACCATACAAGACGTTTTATTTCAATATTCTAAAACTGGATATAACATTGGACCTTCAACCGGATTTTTACTGCTGAAAACTGCAAGGAACTGCACCGCGGAAATATATCGAAAAATCAATCGCGTTCAAAAAGGATTGAATCTGTTTTTAAAGAAATACCGGCGGAAGCAGCGAAGCATTTTCGAGGCAGCCATCAGCGGAAAATGAAAACCTTTATGGTGTATTGTCAATGTATGGTGTTTTTGTCGGAGCAAAAGCATCGGATGACTCAATAATTGAACGGCACGTGAAAAATAATAACGGTGTTTGCTCTAACTTTGTTATGTCCTGTTGTCTGAACTGCATGTACCTAACTACTAACTACCTATTGCACGCACGATGAGTTGTAATGTTGGTGGTTGCTTCGTTTGACGGCGTTTGAATACCGTGACGTGAAGTGGAGACTGTTGCTGGGTAAAGTGTGGTGCTATAACGGAGTTGGACTAACTATATGGTATTTAATGTGCAAAACAATAGAAAAGGCGGTGGTACTAGTGCATACCTTATTTCAATGACTGACGGAAATGTAACTGCTACAGATGGTGAACAAGTATGTGAACTATTCTCATCTCAATTTGCATCTGTGTATACTGATGGGGTTGGCAATGCTTCGAATAATTACGTTCACTCTAATTATTTAAGTTATTTAGAAAACTATAGTCTACATCTTTCGCCTATTGTTATCGATAACGAATCACTTTTAAACAAATTAAAAAGTATTAACTGTAATAAAGGTCCTGGCCCTGATGGAATCCCACCCGTTTTTATAGCGGCATGTGCTAAATATTTAGTATCTCCCCTGTCATTGGTTTACAATAAATCACTCTCAACAGGCGTGTTCCCGGCTAAATGGAAAATTGCAAAGGTTATTCCTATTTATAAAGCGGGAGATGAAGATTCAGTCAAAAACTACAGGCCCATTTCAATACTGTCACCATTTGCTAAAATTTTTGAAGCTTTGATTTGTCCATTTCTACAAGATCATCTTAAGCAATTACTTAGTGATAAGCAACACGGATTTGTTCAATGTAGATCAACAAACTCTCATATGGTAAGCTGCAATGAAACTCTTTATGAAGCACTTGATGCTAATAAACAAGTTGACGTCATATACACGGATTTTAGTAAAGCTTTTGATCGCATTTCACATAGTGTACTCCTAAAAACTGTCCGCATATGGAATCTGTAATAGTTTAATGAAATAGATTTGGTCTTATCTAACCGACCGTACTTTTTATGTGGTCATCAATGTATTTAAGTCGAGTTTGCGTAAAATCACATCTGGCGTACAACAGGGATCTCACCTGGGCCCACTTCTGTTTAGTATTTATATTAATGATCTACCTTTGTGCCTAAAATTTTCTGAATCTTACATGTATGCTGATGACTTAAAATTTTGCAGAATAATTGAAACCTCTTTCAATGGTGTTATTTGAATAAAATGGATCTCAATGCAAAAAAATGTTTCTACGTAAAATTTGCTCGGAAAATGAATTTAGTTTACTACAGTTATCACATAGGCAATAATAATTTACAGGAACTAAAAGAGACCAAGGATTTAGGTGTCATATTTGACAGCAAACTCACATTTATACCCCATATGGAATATATTACAAAACGTGCCACCAAAATGTTAGGATTTCTTTACAGAAACATTAAAATTTTCAGCAGCAATAAAACCACAATAATGTTCTACAATAATTTAGTACGAAGTATCTTAGAATACTGTTCTGTAGTTTGGAGACCACATTATGCAACGAATTTTTTACGCTTAGAACGAATACAAAAAAGATTCATGTGGCATTTAGTATACTCAAATCAAATTTCAAAAAAGAAACTTTCTTCGTATAAGAAACAGCTATCTTTTTTCAAAATTTCATCCTTGCTAATCGTAGACAGATATCCCACTTACTCTTCTTAGCAAATTATTAAATAATAAAATTAACTGCCCTCAATTGTTGAATAAGATAAAATTTCGCGTACCTTATAGGTACCCCCGTAAGAGAATAATTCCTATTAGATCACTTCTTCGTAGAACGGTATTTGGCGCAAATTCTCCGATCTCTAGGTTAAGTAAATTGATCAATGAACTTTTCTATGCATTCGATATTAATTCCGACTCACCTAACAGGCTCAAAAAAGAACTACTCAAACATAACGCAAATGTAATAGATTAAGTTTTTGGATTTTTTTTAACGTTTTTGTTTGCTGTAAGTGTGTATTATTCTTGATGTTTATCCCAGTGCATGTTGTAATCACTTATAGTATTGGCTTAATAATAGTGTGTATGATGCTGAGATCTTCGACGATAGATACCACATATATAGACGCGATCATGAAACATCTCTCCTATCTAGTCATAAGAAAACTGGTGGCGGAGTTTTGATAGCAGTAAAAAAGAACAGATTGAACTCGCGCAGACAAATTAGTTGGGAAAGTCTTGGTGAAGACTTATGGGTCACAATCGAACTTAACACTAGTAATTTAAAGGAATACTTACATGTGCGCAGTATACATCCCACCACCGGTTGATCGTAACACACTGGAAACATTTATAAATAACACTACGGAAACCATAAATAACAATAATCTAGGCTCGGCTAAAAACTCAATTTTGCTGCTTGGTGACTTCAATATGAGTTCTATCACGTGGGCACCTCAACCCGATATTAACGGTCAGTACGCATCCCCAAGTAACTACTCCAACTGTCTTCTCAAAAGTAGTTTAATAGATTTTTCACTTTGCACGATCTGAATCAATATAACACTAACTGGAATGCGAGGAAAGATATTAGATCTAGTCTTGTCTAATGCAAACATCAATGTGGTCGAAAGTCAGTTTCCTACGCAACGTGACATTTTACATCCACCATTAGAATTTTCTTTACAATCAACGTATCAACTAATTTCTCCGCAACTAAGAATAAATGTTCCCACAATTTTGAAAGAGCTGATTTTGATTCCATTATAGCATTCTTGAATGGTGTTGATTGGCTACAAACTTTAGGCGTACTTAATAATGTAAATGAAATGATATCGAAGTTCTACGAAATCCTGCAGGTAGCTATAGACAGATTCGTTCCCAGATCGTGCAAATCGTCAAAATCTTACCCTATCTGGTTTACACCCGCTCTAATTAGACTCATTAAACAGAAACACAAATGTCATAAAAATTAAATTATATAATAATCCACTAGATAAATTGAATTTTCTTACCTAAGGAAGGATTGCGATAAACTAATAAAAAATGTTATCATAATTATATTTTACATCGAGGAATCCATTAGCAACAATCCGAGGTATTTTGGACACATATGAAAAACATGCGTCGTAAAGGCTCAAATTACCTAATAAAATGTCTCTGAATGATCGTGAGGCAAACGGTAGGCAAGAAATATGTGATTTGTTTGCAAGTCACTTCTCATCGATTTTATTAAGAATGATATTAATAACAATTTAGATACACAACCAGTCTCAAACCAAAGAAATATTTAGGCAATATTTACGTATCTAAACGAGAAATTGAGAAAAGGCTGAAAAGATTAAATACCACAAAAGTGCAGGTCCAGACGGTATTCCGCCTATATTTATATACAGGTGTGCAAATTCTTTGACTGTTCCGTTGACTATTATATTTAACACTTCCTTGAGCTCTGGCATTTTCCCGAAAGGTGGAAGGAGGCATGGATTGTACCAATTTTAAAAGCGAAAATCCTACAAGTGTTACTAATTATAGACCTATTTCCATATTATCTACTATGTCAAGGTCTTTGAGAGCTTGGTCTATGAATCCGTTTTCAAAAATCTAGGACGACGTATTAGTTGGCAGCAACATGGTTTTTTGTCTGGTAGATCTACTGTCACAAATCTATTTTCATATGTCACCAATTTAATTGAGAACGTTGATGACAAACTACAAGTGGATGCTATATACACAGACTTCTCTAAGGCCTTTGACAAAGTAAATCACGCACTACTTGTCAATAAACTAAGAACTTTTGGTATAAATGGGACATTATTGAACTGGTGTGCATCATACCTTCAAAGTAGACCTTCGACCGTGGTGATTGATGGGTACTCTCGCAGCCTTATATTGCCTACTCCGGTGTACCGCAAGGCTCTAACTTAGGTCCAGTATTTTTTAACATCTTTATAAACGACATTGTTTCGATATTTCAACACTCAAATGTCTATCTATTTGCTGATGATCTCAAGATAGTTAAAACCATTAGAAACAACTCTGACGTCGAACTATTGCAACATGACCTCAATCGCCTCATACAATGGTGTAATAACAACCAAATGTTTCTCAATGGCAATAAATGTCGACTTATTAGGTTTACCAGAAAACATAATTACATACAAAGTCAATACTATATTGATACTGAGAAACTGACTGCGGTTCGAGCGATACGTGATTTAGGCGTTATATTAGACAGCGAATTAAGATTTACCAACCACATCGATAGCATAATCACCTCGGCTACGAAGACACTGGGTTTTGTATTGAGGAATTCCAGAGTTCATGCAGCCATCTACTACAATCAAACTCTTTAGCAGTCTGGTTAGAAGTAAACTAGAATACTGTAGTCAAATTTGGAATCCGCTACAAAATCCATAGCATTAGAATTGAAAGAATACAAAACGACTGCTTCGTCATCTTGCGTACCGTTCGAATAGCTATCAAACTATTGATTCCTACGATAGACAGTTGGCGCAATTTAACATCACATCATTACAATCACGTAGAACTATCTCAGACATGATATTCCTATACAAAACGCTCAATAATAGTGTTGATTGTCCAGCGATAGTTCAATTATTTAATTTTAAAGTGCCACCAAGACTGCCTAGAAACCGCAAGCCTTTTCAATGTATCACTTTATAGATCTAACTTGGGAAAGTATTCCTCTAGCCAGACTGGCTCGTACTTATAACGAACTGTCCTCGAAGATTTCTGGCCTCGATATTAATTGCGATAGTTTATCCACCTTCAAATCAAAATTAATCAATTTCTTTAAAATAATGAATCAATTAATTAAGAAGTATAATATTGGAATTATAATGTTTTTGTCTTCTGTTATGTGGTCAATGTAATTTAATATGGTAATGAAGTTATCTAAAATATTGTTAAATAATTCTATTTCTTTTTAACAATTTAGTTATTCAATGAAGTAGTTCAATTTTTTCTCTCTTAAAATCTTTTCATTTACTAAATAATCAATACATGTTGTGGTTACCTATAAAAGAAATACAATTATAATGTTCTTAATATGTTATGAAAATGATCTTTGTATTACTGTTGTAATTTCTGTTGGTAATCTAATAAATAAATAAATAATAGTTTGCAGCATTTAAAGTAATACCCTATCTACGTATGTATGTAAATTATAATTTTAACAATGTATACAAATATTGGTGATGCTTTTAATACAAAAAAAAAACTTTGTGCTATTTGATAATTTGTAGCGATTGTGTTTTTTTCTCGTAGTGTCTTGGGGTTCTACCTACTGTGTTGTGTATGTATAAATAACCTACTAAACATATTTTTATAGACTCTGTTTGCGTTTAAATTTGTTAAGATGGAGGACGCAATAACAAAGCCGGAGGAAAAAATAACAAAACTAATTAACAGAAGAAAGTACTGTAGCCTACTTATTGTATATTATACGTACATACATATTATATATACATATTATGCACTTATAACTTATTTTATATATTTACTAAATTATACTATACCGATATAAACTTACATATTTACTTATATCTAACTATTTACAATCATAAAATAACATAAATTACATAGTTAGAAAATCATCACAATACAAAAGAAATATTCAATAAAAGATTATTTACATTCGCCATGTTGTGCATTGGAAACGCGCTAAACAACGATACCGTTATAAAGTTCCTTGCACGGGCGCATTCAACGCCTTGCGCCGCGTTTGCCAGTCTGCTTACCGACCTCACACTATATATATATTTTGTGTAACTATCTATAGTGAATAAATGTTAACTTTACTGTGCACGTTTGGACTTAATTAATTTTTACCAGACTGTGACCCATACACATTCTACCACACACACCATCACGCTATAACTGGTGACCCCGATAAGGACACGAAGATTAAGATGAGTGATAGCAGTGATTCCGCGAAAACGGTTGGATCGCGCCACGATGCCAAAGTCACTATATGACGGACACACCCAGAGGGCGTTTCCACTGAACGTGAAAATAAATATGTGCCCAAATTAAAAATAATAGTTCCTCCATTCTCACCTGAGGATCCAGAACTTTGGTTCGCGCTTATTGAAGGTCAGTTTGCTAGGCATGACGTCACTGACGATTCCATTAAGTTCACGGAAGTGACCAATCATTTGGATATTCAGTACGCAAAAGCGGTAAAGGATATTATTGTCAATCCTCCAGCTCGTAATCAATATGCCAAGACCAAGTCAGAGCTGATCAAACGTCTCTCAGCTTCCCACGAAAAGAAGGTGAAGCAGTTGCTGACCCATGAAGAGCTTGGAGATAGGAAGCCTTCACAATTTTTGAGGCACCTTCAAGATTTGGCTGGTCCTTCAGTTCCTGAGGACTTCATTAGGTCGATTTGTAGCAATCGCCTGCCGCATAATATCCAGACTGTGCTGGCATCGCAGCCGACACATTCACTGGAGCAACTTGCGGACCTAGCTGATCGGATACAGGAACTGACGTCACCATGCAACATCGCTGCCGCATCTTCCCGTGATGTGCATGTATCTTATCCGTCCGATGAAGATTGCAGAGTTAAAGAAGATGGTGCAGCAGCTTACACTGAAACTGGAAGAGCTCACCCGTGCAGCTATTCTACTAGTCGTAGTCGTTCCAGAGCGCATGATCGTCGTCGTTCTTCTTCGAGGCAGAGAAGCAGATCCAATTCCAGCTATCGTAAGTACCCGATGTGCTGGTACCACGCGAAGTATGGAGCGCAGGCCCATAGGTGCTTGAAGCCCTGCGATTTTGGCAAGTCGGGAAACTCCGGGGGCAGTCGCTAATGGCGGCAGACGATTGCCCCTCCTCTACGGGTCGCCTTTTTGTAACCGACCGCAGCTCGAACACCCAGTTCTTGGTGGATACTGACAGTGACCTTTGCATGTACCCTCGTTCTGCACTTCGGGAGCGTCGAGCCAAGACAGATTACCAATTGAGCGCCGCGAATGGATCGATTGGTTTTATCGAGCTTAATTTAAATTTGGGCTTATGACATAATTTTGCTTGGCGATTCATTGTTGCTAATGTTACCAAACCTATTATAGGTGTTAACTTTCTTAGCTTTTATAATTTAATTGTAGATTGCCGCAATCAACGCCTGATTGATAATACTACTACATTGTCATCAATTGCTTCTTTCTTAAAAGCTTATATTTCATCTATCAAGGTTTCGACAGGCGACACACGTTATCACAGTTTTTTGGACAAATTCCCAGAAATAATACGCCCTTCAGGCTCGCTGGTTGTTCCAAAGCACAATACGGTACTCTACTTAAGGACTACACCAAGACCTCCCATATCATGTACACCTCGTAGGCTGGCACCTGATAAACTTAAAATCGCCAAACAGGAATTTGAGCTTATGATTAATAATGGCACCGCGCGTTCTTCTAGAAGCCCCTGGGCCTCACCCTTGCACCTTGCGCCTAAGAAAAATAACGGCTGGCGCCCCTGTGGCGATTATCGCATGCTTAATACACGGACTATTCCAGATCGTTATCCTATTAGACACATACACGATTTTTTCCACAGCATCGCTGGTTGTACTGTCTTCTCCACCATCGGTTTGATGAAGGCGTACAACAAAATCCCAGTTTTTGAGGAGAACATGCAGAAGACCGCTATTACCCTTTGGATTGTTTAAATTTCCCTTTATGAACTTCGGCCTGAGGAATGGGAGCCAAACATTCCAGAGATTTGTTGACGAGATGACGCGAGGCCTTGAGTTTTGTTATGCCTAATTGGATGATTTTTTGGTCTTCTCGAAGGACGAGGCAGAACACGAAGCCCACCTTCATCAACTTTTCACTCGCATGAAGGAATATGGCGTTCTTGTCATCGAAATGCTTATTGGGCGCAAACGAAGTAACATTTTTAGGTTACCGAATTTCCGCATCTGGCACCAAACCTCTTGATTCCAAGGTCAAAGTCATAAAGAACTTTCCTGTGCCTAAAACGGTAAGGCAACTTAGGCGATTTCTAGGAATGCTCAACTTTTACAGACGTTTCCTACCTCAATCAGCATCAATCCAAGCCCCTTTGATAACTTCTTGCCGGCTCTGATAAAGCTTCTCACCCAGTCGATGTGACTGGTGACGCACTCTTAGCCTTTAACAGGTGCAAACAAAGCCTTGCTGATGCCGCATTACTGGCACACCCGGATTGTCAGGCTGAACTCGCGCTGGTAACAGACGTGTTCAACCTAGCAATGGGTGCAGTTTTGCAGCAATTAAAAGGTGGTGAGTGGCAACCATTAGCGTTCTTCTCGCGGAAGTTGAGTCCCTCTCAACGAAAGTATTTACCTCACGACCGCGAGCTCTTAGCCATATACGAAAGTATTTCGTCATATGCTAGAGGCTAGACATTTCGTGGCGTTTACCGACCATAAGCCGCTCAGTTATGCTTTCAACGAAAGGAAAGCTAATTGTTCGCCTCGGCAGTATCGTCACCTTGATTATATCTCGCAGTTCACGACCGACATTAGACATATATCGGGAAAAGACAATGTCGTCGCTGACCCACTGTCACGTGTCGAAAAACTGCAGATGCCTATCCACTTGGACGTGCTGGCTTCATCTCAAGCATCTGATCGAGAGCTAACTCAACTTCTGGGAGGTGAATCTTCACTCCGCCTGGAAAACCTGAGAATTCCTAACTCTCAACTGCAACTTGATTGTGACGTCAGCACCTCCACACCTAGACCTTTTGTAACCAAGCCTTTGAGGAGACAACTCTTTGACAGTCTTCATAGTTTAAGCCATCTAGGTGCCAATGCTAGTGCTAAATTAGTAGCAGAGCGATTTGTCTGGCCTGGCGTTTGTAAAGACTGTCGGGAGTGGTCTCGACAATGCTTGCCTTGTCAGCGCGCCAAGGTTCATCGTCACATTTCGTCACCATTAGGCACGTTTCATCTACCCCGCGCCCGATTTACTTTCGTTCACGTGGACATTATTGGTCCTCTCCCTATTTCTCAGGGTTACCGCTATTGATTAACTGCGGTGGATCGTTTCACACGATGGCCAGAAGTCATACTAATGGCAGCAGCCGAGACAGTTGGAAAGGCATTAATATCGTGGATATACAGATTTGGATGCCCGTACGATATTGTTACTGATCGTGGTCGACAGTTTGAATCATCACTTTTCCAGTACCTTGGAAAGATGATTGGATTCAAACATCGCAGAACAATCGCATATCATCCATCTTGCAACGGCCTAGTGGAACGATTCCACCGTCAGTTAAAGGCAGCCATAATGTGCCACGCTGATAGCAATTGGGTAGACACGTTGCCTCTGGTATTATTGGGCATTAGGAGCTCATTTAAGGATGACCTTCAAACATCATCGGCCGAATTAGTTTACGGCGAGCCTTTACGTTTACCAGGCGAATTCTTCCAAGCCGCAGCTCCCGCCTCAACCGATATATCGAACTTTATCACCCGACTGCGGCAAATAACATCAAAGCTGCAACCTTTACCTGCTGCGCATCACAATAAAGTTAAAAATTTTATACACAAAGACTTATTTGCGTTAAGTCATGTATTTTTAAGGGACGATGCATTACGTTGCTCTTTGCAGTCCCCTTACACTGGACCGTACCAAGTATTAGAGCGTAATACGAAAACATTCAAAATATTAATAAAGGGTAAAAGCGTCACGGTATCCATAGACCGCCTCAAACTGGCCTACATGCTGATTGACCCAGCTTCCAACCCTATCCCTAATCCCACTCTCACATCCGAACACAATCCCGGTTCCTTCCTTGATCCTGTTCCCAAAGAGCTTAATGCTCCAGCTCAGGATGATGTCAGAAGGACGCGTTCAGGGCGTACAGTTCGATTTCAGGATTTTTATCGCCCGTAGTGACGGGGGGTCTGGGGGGGAGTGATGTAGCCTACTTATTGTATATTATACGTACATACATATTATATGTACATATTATACACTTATAACTTATTTTATATATTTACTAAATTATATTATACCGATATGAACTTACATCTTTACTTCTATCTAACTATTTACAATCATAAAATAACATAAATTACATAGTTACAAAATAATCGCAATACAAAAGAAATATTCAATAAAATCCAAGGACGACTCAGGTAACCAGCCCCCAACAAGTGTCCAAAATCCAAGGACCACACGGGTAACCAGCCCCAAACAAGTGTCCGAAAATCCAAGGACCACATGGGTAACCAGCCCCAAGCAAGTGTCCGACAATGCAAGGACCACACGGGTAACCAGCCCCAAGCAAGTGTCCAGTCATCCAAGACCCATAACTTGAAAGTTCTCTCTCCAACAAGCAAAATTGAAATTTACGAGATAAATCTAGATACTACTAAAAGGTTGTTACCACATGTCCTGCTCGATTCATCCGTCACGGATATCCCACTGTCTTTGCTTGTCGATTCAGGGTCTGCCATATGTTCATTAAAACAGTCTAGTATCGAGAGAAATCTCAAACTCATAAAAGATCGACGGCGACGCCGCCTTGTTCGATGGTGACTTAAATTGGAAGAATTTGAGTATGATATACATTATATAAAGGGCAATACCAACACAAACGCTGACGCATTATCACGGTTTCCTGTGAACCCTGTCCAACCTGCAGACCCACCAACGTCCAATCCTCCTATAGTGGACCCGGGTCAAAATCTAGACGAAGATCTCATGGACTTACTAATTTCTCCACCTTCCTTTAATCCGAACGGAGCAATCTCTCCTACACTTGATTTAGCTGAAGATGCTTCCCCACTACCCTACGTTGATTTACCTTTCAATATTCCAGACACCCTAAGGGAAGAAATCGAAAATGAACCTATTAACTTACCTCAACCAGAACCTGAACAGATAGCACCACCTGAAATTCAAACCGATAATGTCCCATTTCCATCTACGAGTTCATCCCCAGACGTACCTGTTGATGATTACCCAACTTTCCTTAAATCTATGTCATGCAAAGATAAAAGAAGTAGAAGAGCACAACGAAACTCTTGTGAAATGTCTCGAGAAGGTAATCCTGGTCCCAACATCTATCGATTTAGATGAATCTAACCCGTACATTCAAGAAATATTAACCGACCCTGAAATTATCGCCGACACACAGGAGTCCGAGAAAGAACTCTTCTCCTTTAAAAAGATAGAAACAAATAATAAATGCTATTATTTAATGTTCACCAAGGTATATCATTTTGATGAGGCCTCCTATCCAGAAATCTTTCAAACGTTAAAAACAATCAAAAATGAATTCATAACTTCCGAGGGAATTAAGGGACTCGGTATATCAGATCTGAAAAATCCCTTCGAAAAACATTCATTCATTAAAATATATAATATTCTATGTTATCTCTTTCATGATACTCGAATTTAAATTAATATATACCACAACAATATTATATACCCAGCTCCGACAGAAATTAAGAAAATCCTTTTCAAAAACCATGATATCCCGATAGCCGGTCATTTAGGCTCTGTAAGAATGTACGACAGGATAAAACAATCGTATTATTGGAAAGGTATGCGAAGCAATATAGATTCATATGTAAAGCAATGTAAAGCATGTCGGGAAAATAAAGTACTTAGGAAAATCAACCGTGCTCCAATGCAGATCACCTACAGAACCATGCAAAGAATATCCTTGGACATAGTCGGCCCACTTCCCGAAGCCGGACCAGCGAAATTACGTTTTACTCTCACAATACAAGACGATCTCACTAAGTTCTCCTGTGCATATCCCATCCGGAGTACCACTGCTGAAGAAACTAGTGAGTACTTACTGCATTATATATCAATCTTTGGCATTCCTAAGATGATCCTTACCGATCAGGGGACTAATTTTACTTCAGACCTATTTAGAAAAACCTGTGATTCCTCAAAATTAAAACTTATGATCTTAACCATACCATCGTTTTAACGGTGGTAGAGCCACGCAGCAGCTTTTGCTGTTGCACGTGTAAACGGGCTCGAGCCGGGTTAGTACCACGACCTCACAGAATACCGGCGTGAAGTGGAAGCTCTGCTTTTGCGTTTCGTCTGGTGAGTGCAGGTGACGGAGGCCCAATTCTCCCCATCAACATGGTAGCGGAATTAAATTTTAGACTACCCCAGGAGGTACCAGCACCCTGGAGAATCCTCGCTGAGCATCACGACCATGCTACTCCACTCCTGAGCGTGGGTGCTCAGGCTGCCCACGTATTCTGGGGGCAAAATTCCGCTCAAAACAATAACTGCTCAGGGCAAACTGAGCAACAAGACCAAGGCGACCCTGCCACGCTATCCGTGGTTTCTGTAACATCAGGGGACTTCACTCGAACCTAAACGCCGTCCACTACCATCTCGAGACGGCGAAGCCGGCTTGCTCTTTCTGACCGAGACGCAGGTGTCCTCTCCGGCTGATACTTCGTATCTCTCCTACCCGGGGTACAAATTGGAACACTCCTTTGTGCCTCGGGCTGGAGTTTGCGTATACGTCAGAGAGGACATCTGTTCTCGACGCCTCGGCAGTCTTGAAGGTTCGGACCTGTCCATCCTTTGGCTACGCGTAGACAGCGACGACCATCCGCGCGTCGACGGGTGCCTCTATAGGTCCCATAACGGTAATGCCGAAACAGACCGACTCATTGACCACGTCCAAATGGCTACAGATTCCTTGCTACGACAGGTCCCATCCGCAGAGATCGTGATTCTTGGCGATTTTAACGCCCACCACGCCGAATGGCTTGGTTCACGTTTAACCGATCATGCGGGGAGATCTGTTTATGACTTGCCAGGCATATGGTCTGACACAGCTGGTTACTTCGCCTACGCGGATTCCAGATGTGGAGGATCATACACCTTCCCTGTTGGACCTTCTGCTGACCTCTCATCCGGACGGATATCAGGTTTCCGTCGATGCCCTCTCGGCTCTTCGGACCATTGTCTGATCCGGGTGTGGTGCCACTCACGCTCCCTCGCGGTTGCGTTCTGCAGGTTGCCGCCGTGTTTGGCATTACAGGTCAGCGGATTGGGACGGAATGCGGTCTTTCTTTGCATCCTACCCATGGGGCGAGTTTGCTTCTCGCCGGATGATCCCAGCGCTGATGCTGACTCTGTCACTGATGTGGTGTTACAGGAATGGAACTATTTGTTCCATCATCTGTGGTACCCATCGGAGGCAGATCGCAGCCTTGGTTTGGTCGCTCCTGTAAGACTGCATTACGCAGTAAGCAGGAGTGCTATCAGGCCTGGGCTGAGGCTTCGGCGGCTCGGGATGTAAACACCAGCATGCTTAAAAGAAGTATAACTTCGCCTCCAGGTCCTTCAAAGTGTTATTGCCAAGGCAAAGTCAGAGCACATAGGCAGAATTGGCGAAACTAGTTCGCCTTCCTTCGGGAACCCGTGCATTCTGGTCTCTCGCCAAGGCTGTCCAAGGAATTTCTGTAAGCCATCACTACCATCTCTGCACAGGAGGACGACTCACTGGCCCACGCCGCAAAGCCGACCTTTTGGGCTCACTTTTGCGTCCAACTCGACTCTTGATGACGGGAGAACACCGCCAGCCATCCCGCGGTGTGAGTGCTCCATGCCGGATGTTCGGTTCTCACAGCGCTCGGTCCGCAAAGCACTCCTCTCCCTGGACATCCACAAGTCAGTGGGCCTGACGGAATCCCCAATTGTGCTGAGGACGTGTGCTCCAGGTTGGCACCGGTTCTAACGCGTCTTTTCCGGTACTCCTACTCTAGGCGTAGTCCCGATATCATGGAAGACAGCTTTTGTCCAACCGATCCCTAAAAGGCGACCGCTCAGACCCGTCCAACTACAGGCCTATCGCCATCACCTTGTTCTCCAAAATAATGGAATCCATTATGAACTGCCAGCTCATGCGGTACCTTGAGGATCACCAGCTGATTAGTGACCGCCAATACGGTTTTCGTCGGGGTCGATCAGCTGGTGATCTTCTGGTCACCTGACTCATAGATGGGCGGGCGGTAGGGTCCAGGGGGCATTGGCCGTGGTTTGGACATTGCGAAGGCTTTCGATCGGGTTTGGCACAAAGCGCTTCTTAAAGCTCCCTTCCTATGGGCTTCGAGAATTGTGCAATTGGATCACCAGCTTTCTTGCAGATCGGAGCATCAAGGTCGTTATAGACGGTGCATGCTCCGACCACAAACCTATTAACGCTGGTGTTCCACAAGGCTGCGTGCTATCACCAACGCTGTTTCTTCTGCATATCAATGATATGTTGCAAACCGGTAGCATTCATTGCTATGCGGATGATAGCACTGGTGATGCTATATACGCCGGCCGTGCAAATATTTCTCGGAAAACGTCGCCGAGTACCGGAACAAACTTGTGTCTGAAGTCGAGTCTTTGCTGAACAAAGTCTCGGATTGGAACGACTAAATCTAGTCCAGTTTAATCCTCAGAAGACACAAGTTTGCGCGTTTACCGCTAAAAGAACCCTTTGTCGTATCTCCTCAGTTTCAAAGCACTCCTGTTGCCTCAGCCAGTATCGGAATCCTCGGCGTCGACATATCGAGTGACGTGCAGTTTCGCGGTCACGGAAGAAAGCCAAATTGGCCTCTAAAAGCTTGGCGTGCTCAGCAGAGCGGACAGTATTTCATGCCGGCACAACGCCTGCAACTTTACAAGGCGCAGGTTCGGCCTCACATGGAATACTGTTCCCATCTCTGGGCTGGGGCTCCCCAGTGCCAGCTCCTTCCACTTGACCGCATCCAGGCAGAGCGGCTCAGATCGTCGATGACCGAGTCCTTTCCGATCGGCTCGATTCATTGGCGCTGCGAAGAGATGTTGCATCTCTTTGCATTTTCTCGCATTTACCACGGGGAGTGCTCTGGGATTGTTCGGATTAATCGCCGCCACATTTCACGAACGCACATCGCGGCAGAACTCCCGATACCATCCACACCATCTGGATGATTGGCGGTCCACCACTGTGCGATTTAGAAGATGTTTCTTCCTCGCACAACTTCCTTGTGGAATAGTTTACCACCAGCGATTTTCCGGACCGATACGACTTAGGGACCTTCAAGAAAAGAGCCTACTCCGCAAAAGGCCGGCAACGCATCTGCAATTCCTCTGGTTCCCTGGTGTTGCAGTTGTTCATGGGCGGCGGTAGTCACTACCATCAGGTGAGCCGCATGCTCGTTTGCCCCTCTACTATAAAAAAAAAAAAAAAAATCCTCAAACCTAAGGCTCCTTAGAGAGGCCATTCAACCTAAAGAATACTTGAAATCTTACATTAATGAAGAACAGTCCAATTGACCTCGTTATGTGTACACCGCCATGCTTGCCTATAACACATCCGTTCACTCTACTACACATTACACACCTCACGAGCATGTTTGGAGTAAACCATTTATTCTAATTCCATTTATAATGAATCTCCAGGGCTACATACCGATTACGTCCGCATTTTAAAACCGCCTGAAATACTCCAGAGAGAAGGCTTTAGACTTTATAAAAGTCAACGGAATCCTCAAGTCATACTATGACACCCATACTCGACCAGTTAAATATAAAGTCGGTGAGTATGTCTACATAAAGAACCATTTGAGATTGCGGAAAGCACTCGAGGGAAGGTCTCTATAAAATAGTTAAGGTACATAGTAATAATACACTTACCCAACTAATCAATCGACGCCATGTCACGCATCACTTCGATCAGGTGAAACCTGCATCAGAAGTCGGAAGTAACCTGTAAAATATTTGGTTTCGTCCTTACGAATTTAGTTTTGTACTTACGAAATTCGTTTCGTACTTACGAAATTCGTTTCGTAGTTAAGAAATTCGTATTGTACTTACGAAATTCGTTTCGTAGTTATGAAATTCGTTTCGTAGTTACGAAATTAGTTTTGCACTTACGAAATTCGTTTCGTGCTTACGAAATTCGTTTCATACTAACGATTTTCGTTTCGTAGCTACGAAATTTGTTTTGTACTCACGAAATTCCTTTCGTACTTACGATTCGTTTCGTACTAACGAAATTAGTTTTGTATTTACGAAATTAGTTTTATACTTACGAATTTAGTTTCGTACTTACGAAATTCGTTTCGTACTTACGAAATTCGATTCGTAGTAAAGAAATTCGTTTTGTACTTACGAAATTCGTTTTGTAGTTACGAAATTCGTTTCGTTGTTACGAAATTCGTTTCGTAGTTACGAAATTAGTTTTGTACTTACGAAATTCGTTTCGTGCTTACGAAATTCGTTTCATACTAACGATTTTCGTTTCGAAATTACGAAATTAGTTTTATACTTACAAATTTGGTTTCGTCCTTAAGAATTTAGTTTTGTACTTACGAAATTCGTTTCGTACTTACGAAATTCGTTTCGTAGTTAAGAAATTCGTTTTGTACTTACGAAATTCGTTTCGTTGTTATGAAATTCGTTTCGTAGTTACGAAATTAGTTTTGCACTTACGAAATTCGTTTTGTGCTTTCGAAATTCGTTTCATACTAACGATTTTCGTTTCGTACCTACGAAATTTGTTTTGTACTTATGAAATTCATTTGGTACTTACGAAATTCGTTTTGTAGTTATGAAATTCGTTTTGTACTTACGAAATTAGTTTTGTACATACGTATTTAGTTTTGTACTTGCGAAATTCGATTCGTAGTTACGAAATTCGTTTCGTACCTACGAAATTCGTTTAGTACTTACGAAATTTGATTCGCTTGTACGAAATTCGATTCGTTTGTACGAAATTAGTTTCGAACTTACGAAATTCGTTTCGTACTTACGAATTTAGTTTTGTACTTATGAATTTAGTTTCGTACTTAGAAATTAGTTTCGTACTTAAGAATTTAGTTTCGTACTTACGAAATTAGTTTGTATTCACTAACTCAGTTTTGTTCTCACTTATTTAGTTTCGTACTACGAATTTTGTTTTGTACCTTCGAATTTAGTTTCATACTTACGAATTGAGTTTCGTACTTACGAAATTAGTTTCGTACATACGAAATTAGTTTTGCACTTACGAAATTAATTTGTATTCACGAACTCAGTTTTGTTCTCACTTATTTAGTTTCGTACTACGAATTTTGTTTTGTACCTTCGAATTTAGTTTCATACTTACGAATTTAGTTTCGTACTTACGAATTTAGTTTTGTACTAATGAAATTAGTTTCGTACTTACGAAATTAATTTGTATTCACGCACTCAGTTTTGTTCTCAATTATTTAGTTTCGTACTACGAATTTTGTTTTGTACCTTCGAATTTAGTTTCATACTTACGAATTTAGTTTCGTACTTACGAAATTCGTTTCGTACTTACGAAATTCGTTTCGTAGTAAAGAAATTCGTTTTGTACTTACGAAATTCGTTTTGTAGTTACGAAATTCGTTTCGTTGTTACGAAATTCGTTTCGTAGTTACGAAATTAGTTTTGCACTTACGAAATTCGTTTTGTGCTTTCGAAATTCGTTTCATACTAACGATTTTCGTTTCGTACCTACGAAATTTCTTTTGTACTTATGAAATTCATTTGGTACTTACGAAATTCGTTTTGTAGTTACGAAATTCGTTTTGTACTTACGAAATTAGTTTTGTACATACGTATTTAGTTTTGTACTTGCGAAATTCGATTCGTAGATACGAAATTCATTTCGTACCTACGAAATTCGTTTTGTACTTACGAAATTCGATTCGCTTGTACGAAATTCGATTCGTTTGTACGAAATTAGTTTCGAACTTACGAATTTAGTTTTGTACTTATGAATTTAGTTTCGTACTTAGAAATTAGTTTCGTACTTACGAATTTAGTTTTGTACTTATGAATTTCGTACTTACGAAATTAATTTGTATTCACGAACTCAGTTTTGTTCTCACTTATTTAGTTTCGTACTACGAATTTTGTTTTGTACCTTCGAATTTAGTTTCATACTTACGAATTGAGTTTCGTACTTACGAAATTAGTTTCGTACATACGAAATTCGTTGCGGACTTACGAATCTAGGTCTATACCTTAACACTTAGTTTGGTAATAACGATATTCGTTTCTTAATTACGAAATTAGTTTTGTACATACGAATTTAGTTTCTACGTAATTCGTTTCGTATACCAAATTCGTTTCGTACTCACGAATTTAGTTTCGTACTTAAGAAATTAGTATCGTACTTACGAAATTAGTTTCGTACTTACGAAATTATGAGAGGAGGTCAAAAAGTTCACGGAATGGCGGAGTTGGTGAGGGTAATGTTACTCGTTCATGTTGGCGCCAGTTTAGTGACTCATTGTTAGTATACATACCAAGTTTCAGCCTAATCGGTTCACTAGCTTTTGAGTTATCAACGAGTAAACAAGTCAATCGGGAAGAAACTATCCACTCTGGAGAATTTGAATATCGCGCCGTCATTAGGTTTCTCAGCAAACAAGGAAAGACACCTCAAACCATTATTCAAGAGATATCAGCTGTTTATGGGGACTCCGTTCCTGGGAAAACTTGATTTATAAATGGCATGCCCTTTTCAAACTAGACAGGGACTCAATTGAAGACGACTCCCGACCTGGACGGCCAATTGAAGCTACCACGCCAGAAAAAATCAAAAAAAGTTGAAAAACTTGTATCGAAAGATGTCCGGCTAAAGGAAAAACAGCTTGCAGCATAAGTTGGAGTATCAGAAAAAAACATTTTAATTATCATCCTACCTTGGCATGACTAAAGTCTGTGCAAGATAGGTTCCGAGAATGCTTTCTGCGCATCAAAAACACGAACGCGTCGAAAGTTATGACCCGAATTGTGACTGGCGATGAAACTTGGGTTCACCATTATGAACCTGAGTCAAAGCAAGAGTCGACACAGTAGCATAGAAAAGGCACTCCCTCTCCTAAGAAGTATAAGGTGTCTCAATCGGCCGGAAAGATCATGGCGACGATCTTTTGGGATACACAAGGTATCCTTTTGATTGATTATAAGGAACGTGGTGTTTTCATAACGGGAGAATACTACTATTCCTTATTAGGTCAATTAAAAGAAGCTATTAAAGAAAAAACAAGTGCTCTTTTTGCACGACAATGTGCCCGTACACATAAGCCACATTGCGGCGGCTGCCATTCACCAGTGCTGTTTTAAACTTCAACCCTACAGCCCACACCTGGCCCCAAGCGACTTTTATTTGTTTCCAAAACTGAAGAAATATATGCGTGGGAAAAAATTTGGCGACCATGATGAAGTGAAGTCGGCAATATCGGCCTATTTTGACGTGTAAGATAAATCAGTATTAATAAGTTATTTGACAGATATAATAAATGTATAAGGGTTAAGGGAGAATACATTGAAAAGGAAAAATAGTTTAATGTTTCATTTTATTATCCTTCCCTGTCATTCCGCAAACTTTTTGACCTCCCCACGTAGTTTTGTACCTACAAATTTAGTTTCGCACTTATGAATTTAGTTTCGTACTTCCGAAATTCGTTTCGTACTTGCGAATTTAGTTTCGTACTTACGAATTTAGTTTCGTACTTACGAAATTCGTTTCGTACTTACGAAATTCGTTACGTAAGTACGAAACGAAACGAAAATTAGTTTTGAACATAGGAATTTAGTTTCGTACTTACAAAAATACTTTTGTACATACAAATTCAGTTTCATACTTACGGATTTACCACACATAAGCCACGTTGAGACGACTGCCATTCACCGGTGCTGTTTAAAACAACTGCGCCACCCACCCTACAGCCCAGATCTGGCCCCAAGCGACTTTTATTTGTTTCCAAAACTGAAGAAAGATATGCGTGGGAAAAAAATTGGCGACATTATGAAGTGAAGTCGGCAATTTCGGCCTATTTGGACGCCTAAGATAAATATTTTTTTTTTTTAAGACGGTATTAATAAAATACTTGTCAGATCTAATAAATGTATAAGGGTTAAGGGAGAATACATTGAAGAGGAAAATACTTTAATGTTTCATTTCATTATCCTTCCCTGTCATTCCGCAAATTTTTTGACGAAGTTCGTTAGATTCTTACAAAATTCCTTTTGCATTTACGAATTTAGTTTCGTACTTACGCATTTAGTTCCGTACTTACGAAATTTGTTTGGTACTTACGACATTCGTTTCGTAGTTACGAAATTCATTTCGTAGTTACGAAATTCGATTCGTACTTACGAAATTCGTTTCGTACTTACGAAATTAGTTTCGTACTTACAGATTTAGTTTTCTACTTACGAAATTAGTTTCGTACTTACAAAATTCGTTTCGTAATTACAAAATTCGATTCGTACTTACGAAATTCGTTTCGTACTTACGAAATTCGTTTCGTACTTACGAATTAAGTTTGGTACTTACGAAATTCGTTTCGTACTTACGAATTTAGTTTTGTACTTACGAAATTCGTTCCGTACTTACGAATTAAGTTTCGTACTTACGAATTAATTTTTGTACTTACGAAATTCGTTTCCTACTTAGGAAATTCGTTTCGTACTTACGAATTAAGTTTCGTAATTACGAAATTACTTTCGTACTTACGAATTTAGGTTTGTACTTACAAAATTCGTTATGTACTTACAAAATTCGTTTCGTAGTTACGAAATTCGTTTTGTACTTACGAAATTCGTTTTGTGCTTACGAATTTAGTTTCGTTCTTTCGAAATTCGTTTCATACTAACGATTTTCGTTTCGAACTTACGAAATTATTTTTATTATTTTTTTTTTATAGGAGAGGGGGCAAACGAGCATGCGGCTCACCTGATGGTAAGTGACTACCGCCGACCATGAACAACTGCTACACCAGGGGAACCAGAGGAATTGCAGTTGCGTTGCCGGCCTTTTAAAAAGGAGTAGACTCTTCTCTTGAAGGTCCCGAAGTCGTATCGGTCCGGAAAAATCGCTGGTGGTAAACTTTTCCACAAGGAAGTTGTGCGAGGAAGAAAACATCTTCTAAATCGCACAGTGGTGGACCGCCAATAATCCAGATGTTATCGGGAGTTCTGCCACGATGTGCGTTTGTGAAATTTGGCGGCTGGGATTAATCCGAACAATTCCTCAGAGCACTCCCCGTAGTAAATGCGAATGCAAAGAGATGCAACATCTCTTCGCAGCGCCAATGAATCGAGCCGATCGGAAAGGACTCGGTCGTCGACGATTCGAGCCGCTCTGCGCTGGATGCGATCAAGTGGAAGGAGCTGGCACTGGTGAGCCCCAGCCCAAAGGTGGGAACAGTATTCCATTTGAGGCCGAACCTGCGCCTTGTAAAGTTGCAGGCGTTGTGCCGGCATGAAATACTGTCCCGCTCTGCTGAGCTCGCCAAGCTTTTTAGGGGCAAATTTGGACTTCTCTTCCAAGTGACCACGAAACTGCACGTCACTCGATATGTTGAGGCTGAGGATTCCGATACTGGCAGAGGCAACAAGGGAGTGCCTTGAAACTGAGGAGACACGACAAAGGGGTTCTTTTTAGCGGTAAACGCGCAAACTTGTGTCTTCTGAGTATTAAACTGGACTAGATTTAGTCACCCCCAATCCGAGACTTTGTTCAACAAAGACTCAACTTCAGACACAAGTTTGTTCCGGTACTCAGCGACGTTTTCCCGAGAAATATAGGCACGGCCGGTGTATAGAGCATCACCAGTGCTGACATCCGCATAGCAATGAATGCTACCGGTTTGCAACATATCATTGATATGCAGAAGAAACAGCGTTGGTGATAGCACGAAGCCTTGTGGAACACCAGCGTTAATAGGCTTGTAGTTGGAGCATGCATAGTCTACAACGACCTTGATGCTCCGATCTGCAAGAAAGCTGGTGATCCAATTGCACAATTTCTCGGGAAACCCATAGGAAGGGAGCTTCGAAAGAAGCGCTTTGTGCCAAACCCGATCGAAAGCCATCGCAATGTCCAAACTAATGGCCAATGCCTCCCCCTTGGACTCTACTGCTTCCACCCATCTATGAGTCAGGTAGACCAGAAGATCAGAAGAATTAGTTTTATACTTACGAAATTCGTTTCGTACTTACGAAATTCGTTTCGTACTTACGAAATTCGTTTCGTGCTTACGAAATTTGTTTCATAGTTACGAAATTCGTTTGTTACTTACGAAATTAGTTTTGTACTTAAAAATTTAGTTTTGTACTTGCGAAATTCATTTCATACTAACGATACGTTTCGAACTTTCTAAATTAGTAGCCACTACAGTGGCAGAGTGCCTGCTGTACTGCCATATTGCAGAGGTGTCACTGACAAGATTGGCTACATCCTGAAGCGTGCTTCTATTAAAACATATTTCAAGCCGCCGAAGAAGATTAGTCAGTTTTTACCATCAGTTAAGTGTAATGTCCCTATGCAAGATGCAGGAGTGTACAAGCTTGATTGTGAATGTGGTCTCTCTTATATAGGACAAACTAAAAGATCAATAAAAACCCGCGTTAAAGAACACATGGCTGATGTGAAGAATCGACGCTCCGGGAAGTCTGCAGTCTGCGAACATGTACAGGATCACCCCCGTCACTACATTAGATTTGATAGACCACAAATCCTCGCTAAAGAACACCGATTCCTTCCAAGGATGATTCGCGAGGCTATTGAAATCAAAAACATCCTAATTTCAATAGAGAAGATGGCTGGGTGCTACCATCTGCTTGGGATCCTATAATTAATAAAACTTAATCCCAACCCAAGCATACAACTGCACGACTTCAAGATACTGTAAGTTCATACTGCATAGATCCATGTAACCATGGTTAACTATGACATTGGGACGTCAAATATCTCAGTCCTCCCCGTGACCATGGGTGCTGTAAAGTACTCGAAACGTCGGGAATATAAAATAAGTTAATATACGCGATAAAATCCGTCAAACTAGTTTTATTTAAATGTGAAGAGTTTTTGTGTTCTTCTGCGGCGGGTCTTACAAAACTTAGCTCCGACCGTATAGACAGTTCCCACGAGCTTGTTATTCATATCGTCCACTGCATTGCAATCTTCTAGACACTGAAAACGGTTTTGTAACTCGCAGAAAGGTTTCGGGACTTTGGATTAGAGCATGAGGGGGACGGAGCGTTGACTTCATTAGACGACACCTCTCCAACTTAACGTTTAGGTTCAGTGTGCCTCTAACCATTCGGTGATCGCTACCAGTTTTCACCCTCGCGATCACTGAGACATCACTGAACAGTTGGCGTCTAGTCGTCATAATGAAGTCAATCTCATTTTTTGTCGAACCGTCGGGGCTCGACCAGGTCCATTTCTTGTGGGGCCGCTTCTAGAAGAAAGAGTTCATCATAAAGAGTCCCTTTTTCTCCATGAAGTCGGCTAGCTGCTGGCCCCTTGGTTTCCTTTGCCTTATTCCGAATTTCCCTACTTTCAGCTCACCGTTCTCTCTTGTGCCTAGCTTTGTGTAGAAGTCTCCCATTAACACCGTATAGTGGGTTTTGGAGGAATGCATGGCTTTAGAAATATCCTCATACATTTCCTCCACCTCCTCATCGGGGTGTGCCGAGGTTGGTGCACCTGTATGACCTTCAGCGAATACCGTTTGGTGATTCTGAGTCTTATACTGTCGACGAGGGTTGCGTACCTTATGTACGCAACCTCGTCGACACACTCCCAATCTTTGCAACGTTGTTAAAGAGAGACTTGTGGACGATAAATCCGACACCTCCTTGGGACAGGTGGTCGCCGTCCCGGTGATAGAACAAGTTGCCGGATTCGAGGATTACCGTGTCCTCCCCCTCTCTTCGGACCTCGGATAATCCTATAATATTCCAGCGCAAATTGTCTATTTCTTCTTCCAGCTCCAGGATCTTCTCGTCATTCCTCAGAGTGCGTGCGTTATAAGTTGCCAGATCGAGTCGTCGTAGGTGGCAACCGAACCTCCACCGGAGATTCTTAGCACCCCCTGCCTCGCTGTTACCATGGTCGCCACCGTAGCCAGGAATAGCGGGGCCGCCGGGGACTGGGGGCCGTCTCTTCGTAACTCTCTTCATTGGGGGGTATATTGCCGTAGTTGTCACGCTTGGCGAGCGGGTTGGCAACCGCAGTTTTTTTATTGTTATTTGCTGTTATCAGAAAGATGCTGCTGCCCATCTTCTGCCTCAGTTTACCTCTGTCACCTCTTACGACACCCACGGGAAGATATGGGGTAGTGGGTATTCTAACCCGCCACTACACGGGCAAAAAAAAAATGCGTTTCGTAGTAACGAAATTCGGTTTGTACTTACGAGATATGTTTAGTACTTACGAAATTTGTTTCATACTTACGAAATTAGTTACAAAATGCGTTTCGTAGTTACGAAATTCGTTTTGAACTTACGAATTTAGTTTCGTACTTGCAAAATTCGTTTTGCAATAACGAAATTCGTTTTGAACTTACGAAATTAGTTTTATACTTACGAATTTAGTTTCGTATTTACGAAATTCGTTTCGTACTTACGAAATTCGTTTAGTACCTACGAAATTCGTTACGTAGTTACGAAATTAGTTTTGTACTTACGAAATTAGTTTTGTACTTACGAATTTAATTTTGTACTTACGAATTTAGTTTCGTACTAAGGAAATTCGTTTCGTATTTACGAAATTAGTTTCCTACTTTTGAAATTATATTTGTACCTACAAATTTAATTTCGTGCTTACGAAATTAGTTTTGTACCTAAAAATTTAGTTTCGTACTTACGGATTTAGTTTCATACTTACGAAATTCGGTTTGAACTTACGAAAGATGTTTCGTACTTACGAAATTCGTTTCATACTTACGAAATCAGTTACAAAATGCGTTTTGTAGTTACGAAATTCGGTTTGTACTTACGAAATATGTTTAGTACTTACGAAATTTGTTTCATACTTACGAAATTAGTTACAAAATTCGTTTCGAACTTACGAAATTAGTTTTATACTTACGAAATTCATTTCGTGCTTACGAAATTCGTTTCGTACTTACGAAATTCGTTTAGTACTTACGAAATTCGTTACGTAATTACGAAATTAGTTTTGTACTTACGAAATTAGTTTTGTAGTTACGAATTTAGTTTTGTACCTACAAATTTAGTTTCGTGCTTACGAAATTAGTTTTGTTCCTAAAAATTTAGTTTCGTACTTACAAAATTCGTTTCAAACTTACGAAATTAATTACAAAATGCATTTCGTAGTTACGAAATTCGTTTTTTACTTACGAAATATGTTTAGTACTTACGAAATTCATTTCGTAGTTATGAAATTCGTTTTGTAGTTACGAAATTAGTTTCGTAGTTACGAATTTAGTTTCGTACTTACGAATTTAATTTGGTACTAACGAAATTCGTTTCATACTAACGATTTTCGTTTCGAACTTACGAAATTAGTTTTATTCTTACGATTTTAGTTTCGTACTTACGAAATTCGTTTCGTACTTACGATATTCGTTTAGTTCTTACGAAATTCGATTCGTACTCACGAAATTCGTTTCGTACTTACGGAATTCGTTTCGTAGTTACGAAATTCATTTTGTACTTACAAAATTCATTTCGTGCTTACGAAATTCGTTTCGTAGTTACCAAATTCGTTTTGTAGTTACGAAATGGTTTATACTTAAGATTTTAGTTTCGTACTTACGTAATTCGTTTCGTTCTTACGAAATTCGTTTGGTACTTACGAAATTCGATTCGTTCTCACGAAATTCGTTTCGTACTTACGAAATTCGTTTCGTACTTACGATATTCGTTTAGATCTTACGAAATTCGAATCGTACTCACGAAATTCTTTTCGTACTTACGGAATTCGTTTCGTAGTTACGAAATTCATTTTGTACTTACGAAATTCATTTCTTGCTTACGAAATTCGTTTCGTAGTTACCAAATTCGTTTTGTACTTACGAAATTAGTTTTATACTTACGATTTTAGTTTCGTACTTACGTAATTCGTTTCGTTCTTACGAAATTCGTTTGGTACTTACGAAATTCGATTCGTTCTCACGAAATTCGTTTCGTACTTACGAAATTCGTTTCGTACTTACGATATTCGTTTAGATCTTACGAAATTCGAATCGTACTCACGAAATTCTTTTCGTACTTACGGAATTCGTTTCGTAGTTACGAAATTCATTTTGTACTTACGAAATTGATTTCTTGCTTACGAAATTCGTTTCGTAGTTACCAAATTCGTTTTGTACTTACGAAATTAGTTTTATACTTACGATTTTAGTTTCGTACTTACGTAATTCGTTTCGTTCTTTTGAAATTCGTTTGGTACTTACGAAATTCGATTCGTTCTCACGAAATTCGTTTCGTACTTACGAAATTCGTTTCTTGCTTACGAATTTAGTTTCGTACTTTCGAAATTCGTTTCATACTAATGATTTTCGTTTTGAACTTACGAAATTATTTTTATTTTTTTATTCTTTTATAGGAGAGGGGGCAAACGAGCATGCGGCTCACCTGATGGTAAGTGACTACTGCCGACCTTGAACAACTGCAACACCAGTGGAACCAGAGGAATTGCAGATGCGTAGCCGGCCTTTTAAAAAGGAGTAGACTCTTTTCTTGAAGGTCCCTAAGTCGTATCGGTCCGATAAATTCGCTGGTGGTAAATTTTTCCACAAGTAAGTTGTGCGAGGAATAAAACATCTTCTAAATCGCACAGTGGTGGACCGCCAATCCTCCAGATGGTATCGGGAGTTCTGCCGCGATGTGCATTTGTGAAATTTGGTGGCTGGGATTAATCGGAACAATTCCTCAGAGCACTCCCCGTGGTAAATAGTAAATGCGAAAGAAAATGCAAAGAGATGCAACATCTCTTCGCAGCGCCAATGAGTCGAGCCGATCGGAAAGGACTCGGTCGTTGACGATTCGAGCCGCTCTGCGCTGGATGCGGTCAAGTGGGAGGAGCTGGCACTGGGGAGTCTCAGCCCAGAGATGGGAACAGTAGAATAGAATAGAATATAATAGAATATTTTTATTCAATATAGATTACATGTTAATTCTTATTGAAAGTCATTTTTTACTTTACCACTGGTTCAAAAAAAAACTTCTGTCCTGGGAAGAACCAGCAAAAAACCCAGCGGGACTTTTTTTTAAAGTAAATTTTACATTAATGGTTGTACAAACTATTTAAGTACAAAATTTATTTTAGAAACTGCTTGGAAGCGACCACCTCATTCCCAGGGGTTATTATCAATCATGTATTCATTTATACTATAATAACCCTTTTTATACAGTTTTAGCTTAACAAAATATTTAAACTTGGTAATAGAGAGAGCCTGTACACTTTCCGGGACCTTGTTGTAATAGCGTATACATTGCCCCAAGAATGAATTACTGACTCTGTGGAGTCGAGAAACTGGTATCACTAGGTTGTGCTTTTTCCTAGTGTTTACAGAATGTATATCACTTTTTTTACTAAAACTACCTTTGTATTTGTGAACATACATAAAATTTTGGTAAATATACTGAGAGGCCAAAGTTAATATATTTATTTCTTTAAATATATCTCTAAGAGACTCTCTCGGTTTTTGATTGTAAATTGCTCTAATGGCCCTCTTCTGTTAAACAAAAATAGTTTCTGAATCAGCCGCATTTCCCCATAGCAAAATCCCATAAGACATTATGCTATGGAAATAACTGAAATAACTGAAAAAAAACTAGCTGTCTCGACACTAGTGAGACCTCTAATCTTTTTTACAGCATAGGCAGCAGAACTTAGTCTGCTCTCTAGTTTGGATATATGGGGGCCCCACTGAAGCTTTGCGTCGAGAGTGATGCCAAGAAAAACAGTGGATTCAACAGGGCTCAGTTCTTCCCCATTTAAAAACACATTGTTACCCAGACTTTTAACATTCGTTGTTGTAAATATAATACATTTAGTTTTATTTCCGTTTAAATGTAGATTATTAACGTTAATCCAATGCACTAATTTTGATACAGCATTATTCACTTCGTTTTATTTAAATGATTGACGTTTAAGTTTAAAAATCAAGGAAGTATCATCAGCAAATAATACTATATCACGATTATCCCCTACAAGGGAAGGTAATTCATTAATATATACTAGAAACAGGAATGAGCCGAGAATCGAGCCCTGAGGGACACCCATTAGTACAGGTGACCCGGAAGAACTTTTACCATTGATAATAACTTTCTGCATTCTATTACTTAAATATAAAATAATAAGTTTAAGCGCTGTGTTCTTGACACCATAGTACTGTAGCTTCCTGATTAATGTCTCATGGTGAACACAGTCGAAGGCCTTGGAAAGGTAACAATATATACCCAAAGCATCCTTCGAAATCTCCCATGCACAAAAAATATGTTTAATAAGCTCAACTCCAGCGTCAGTTGTCGAGCGAGCCCTTGTAAAACCCTTGTAAAACCTTGATTTTTATGTAGCAATTTATTAATATTAAAGAAACTTAAGATCTGATCTAAAATTATTTTTTCAAAAATTTTACTAAATGTTGGTAGTACAGAAATCGATCTTAAATTGGCGTGGTCTAATGTACTACCAGATCTAAATAAAGGTATGACTTTACTATGTTTCATTAAATCAGGAAATACACCAGATTCGACGCTTGTATTAAATATAGTGGCTAGATAAGGTGCTATTATATCTATTATAGATAAAATAACTTTAACGGAAATCCCCCATAAGTCTGCCGTTTTCTTAACATCAATAGTTTTAAAATATTTAACGATATCTTTTGGCAATACTCTATGGAATTTAAAAGTATTTGAACAAGCCTTTACATTTTGTTTAAGCAATGATTCGGCGACAGTAAGAGAAGAATTTAATGATTTTGTTGTCAAAAAAGGAACATCAGTAAACTGTTTCTCAAAAGCCATAGCAACTTCTTGATCAGATCGAGTTAAACTATTGTTAATATTCAATTGAAAATCCGAGTTGCGCGGTTTGACCTTGCCCGTTTCACTATTTATTATTCTCCAGGTCATTTTAATTTTGTTGGATGCAGTTTTAATTTTGTTACTCATCATCTGAATTGTGGTGGGATCATCAGAATCTCATCATCCCACCACAACGTATTATTTTTCCTTTCATTCGTTCTCTTACTAACACCACATACTTCGGTGGCTGCATCCACCAAAACTTTCTTAAAATTATTCCATACAGTCTTCAGGTCTAAATCATTCATACATATTTCATTCAAACCATTTTTTTTTTATAGGATAGGGTGACAAACGAGCACACAGTCCACCTGATGGTAAGTGGTTGCTGTGACCCATAGACATCTACATCTATCTTCAATAAAGAATCAAAATGCAGATGCGTTGTCACCCGTGAGGACTAAGATGGAATGCCTCTTTTCCAGTAAAAAGGGTCTCCGGTTCTCTACACTCACCATACGAAACACAGCAGCGTTAAGCTGCTATTTTACGCTGGTATTTATATTCTCCCTCAGTCTACATTTATACCTCTCTTTCACACCTTCATCTTGTAACCTCTCTGTTCGTATACGCTGTAACGCAGTGGTAGACACAGATGTCCGATGCCGCCAACGCCTGAATAGACCATTAATTCGGCATAAGACCAGTAATGATCCGTCCCCGTTGGACCCCGGTAAACTCTTGTATCTACCACTGCGCTCCGCATTCTTTCATCCACAATTATGAAATCTATCATGCTTCTATCATCACCTCTTTCCCATGTATACATGTGATCTCTTATGGCGAAAGAAGTGTTTGTCACAAAATATTATTTTCCTCATACGGCGAAGAGGTCTTCACTATTCTCATTTACACTTTCATCGCCAAACATTCCTAATATCCTTTTATAACCAGACCTCTTCACTAACCCTTCCATTAAAATCTCCTAACATAATGATATTTTCATTTTTCCTTACATTTCATCAACACCATCTTACCATGTCCCAAAACTGCTCTCGGATATAGTGGGCTTAGACATGTCTGGGGCGTACATCCTAGCACAAACAACTTCTTTAAGCCCACTTTCATTCGTATCCATAGCCAAACTTCCCACACATTCATACTCTTTCACACATTGACCCATTCTTTCTGAAAGGATGACACCGACTCCCTGGCATGCCCGCTCGGTCTCGTCTACACCAGACCAGTAAGCGGCCACATGCCATGTGCAGTGGCATCCTTTCCCCGCTCATTCATCTATTCCTCTATCATTCATCATTTCATATATTCATCCATCTTATCATTCATTGCTCCATACATTCAGCGTAGCCAGACGGGCCTCGGCAATCCACTTTTGCCCTCCGGAGACAGAACGTGACAGGTGGCGAACCTCGTCGCGGTTTTACTCGGAGATTCTTCACCCTGCCCCATTAAAGGCGCCGGGAACACGAGCCATTTCTTTAATGTGTTGGCTCATGGTGCGATCTAAGGGGGTGGTAGATTTTACGCCGCTACCATACGGCGAGGAGCCGAGTCTATCCTTTCGGCTTTGTCGCTCGTTTAGCACCACCCGGGGGACACGTGTAGGGTGGGCCTAGGGTTAGGTGGTCGAAGCCTACGGACGCGAGCGACTCATCCCTAAATATAACACTAGTATTATATGATCTTTCATTATAAAGCTCGTATAACTTTCGCCTACTTTTATAAATTCCTACTGTCGCCCATTCATTAAATGATTTGCGACTGTTAAAAGAGAAAGTTTTAGAAGAAAATATTCTACTAAATTCACAAGTTATAATTTTAAATAACATACCATACAAATAATAAGCACTATTTTTAAATGAAAGTGATGGAAGTCTTATTTTTATTATATTACTTCTAAACCTCTCCAAGCGATGGTCATTTATTGGAACAAACACAACTTTCTTATTTTTCTGTTTTTTTGTGTATGTAAGGCAATGATACCAACTGTCCACAGTGATCTTAACTTAAATTTTGAATAATTGATTTATGCAAGGGCTTAACATCTGTAAAAATATTATCTATACAGGTCGCACTAGGCTCAGCAATACGTATTGGTTCTAAGAATAAATTAACAAGATTAAACAATGAGCTAAACTTAATACTAATGGAAGAAGTTTCAAGGAGATTCATGTTAAAGTCTCCACATATTACAACAGACTTGTTCTGTTTACTTAGTTTGAGCAAAACTTCTTCCACAATCCTTTCAAAATAGTCATAAGTAGCACATGGGGGTCTGTAAACACTTACAACAATGAGGTGCTCGAGCTCGACACAAGCCATTTCTACAGTTCGCTCAACAGAGAGGCTCACAATATCCTTACGTTCTTTATATAATAATGATTTATCTGCTAATATTAAGGAGCCACCGTAAACTTTTTTCTATTGAAGGAACTGACCACTTGGTGATTTCTGAGATTAAACATGAAATTATAATCTTTTAGCCAATGTTCAGTAATACAAAGGATATGTATATTGTTACTATTTAAAAACAATTCAACTTCCAATTCTTTGCCCATCATGCCTTGTATATTTTGATGCAAAAGGTGTAAACAATTTTTATTACTTATTTGTGGGCTGCATTCAAAATTAATTAAACTCTTATTATTGCTAGAGATTGCCTCTATTGTCGCATTTACTAATTTAAATTAGTTGGAACTGATTCCAAATTAAATGTCAAATGATTATCATGCTCAATAAAAGCAGTCTTGATAGTTGGCTGAGTTAAAAAGTAAATAATAAGATAGCACATTTGCTACCAGTTTTAAATTATATTTGAATAGGTAATACCTATCTTTTGTCCAAAACTTTTTTATTAAATTATTTATGTCAATTAAATGAAATTTGTCATTATTATCATTACAATTATATGTCAAATTTAAATTATTGTTACATATTAAATTATTCATTTGTATATTTAAATTATGTCTTAGATTATTTTCCTGTGGCAATACCTGTACGTAAGGCAGTCTGAACAAGACAATTTTGTGTACATTCTGTGTGAGGCCAAACCTGCGCCTTGTAAAGTTGCAGGCGTTGTGCCGGCATGAAATACTGTCCCGCTCTGCTGAGCTCGCCAAGCTTTTTAGAGGCAAATTTGGCCTTCTCTTCCACGTGACCACGAAACTGCACGTCACTCGATATGTCGACGCCGAGGATTCCGATACTGGCTGAGGCAACAAGGGGAGTGCCTTGAAACTGAGGAGATACGACAAAGGGGTTCTTTTTAGCGGTAAACGTGCAAACTTGTGTCTTCTGACGATTAAAATGGACTAGATTTAGTCACCCCCAATCCGAGACTTTGTTCAACAAAGACTCGACTTCAGACACAAGTTTGTTCCGGTACTCGGCGACGTTTTCCCGAGAAATATTGGCACAGCCTGTGTATATAAGAGCATCACCAGTACTGTCATCCGCATAGCAATGATTGCTACCGGTTTGCAACATATCATTGATATGCAGAAGAAACAGCGTTGGTGATAGCACGCACCAGAAACACCAGCATTAATAGGCTTGTGGTTGGAGCATGCCTTCTACAACGACCTTGATGCTCCGATCTGCAAGAAAGCTGGTGATCCAATTGCACAATTTCACGGGAAACCCATAGGAATGGAGCTTCGAAAGAAGCGCTTTGTGCCAAATCCGATCGAAAGCCATCGCAATGTCCAAACTAACGGCCAATGCCTCCCCCTTGGACTCTACTGCCTCCGCCTATCTATGAGTCAGGTAGACCAGAAGATCAAAAGAATTAGTTTTATTCTTACGAAATTATTTATTTCTTACGAATTAGTTTTGTACATACGAATTTAGTTTCTACGAAATTCGTTTTGTAGACCAAATTCGCTTCGTACTCACGAATTTAGTTTCGTATCTACGAATTTAGTTTTGTACTAACGAAAGTAGTTTCGTACTTTCAAATTTAGTTTTGTACTTAAGAAATTAGTATCGTACTTACGAAATTAGTTTCGTACTTACGAAATTATGAGAGGAGATCAAAAAGTTCACGAAATGGCGGAGTTGGTGAGGGTCAGGTTACTCATTCATGTTGGCGCTAGTTAAGTAACTCATTGTTAGTATACATACCAAGTTTTAACCTAATCGGTTCATTAGTTTTTGAGTTATCAACGAGTAAACAAGTCAATCGGGAAGAAACTAGCCACTCTGGAGAATTTAAATATCGCGCCGTCATTAGGTTTCTCAGGAAACAAGTAAAGACACCTCAAACCATTTTTCAGGAGATATCAGCTGTTTATGGGGACTCCCTTCCTGGGAAAACTTGATTTATAAATGGCATGCCCTTTTCAAACAAGACAGGGACTCGATTGAAGACGACTCCCGACCTGGACGGCCAATTGAAGCTACCACGCCAGAAAAAAACAAAAAAAGTTGAAAAACTTGTATGAAGATGCCCGGCTAAAGGAAAAACAGCTAGCAGCATAAGTTGGAGTATCAGAAAAAAACTATTTTAAACATCCTACATCCACACCTTGGCATGACTAAAGTCTGTGCAAGATGGGTTCCGAGAATGCTTTCTGTGCATCAAAAACACGAGCGCGTCGAAAGTTATGGCCCGAATTGTAACTGGCGATGAAACTTGGGTTCACCATTATGAACCTGAGTCAAAGCAAGAGTCGATGCAGTAGCATAGAAAAGGCACTCTTCCTACTAAGAAGTATAAGGTGTCTCAATCGGCCGGAAAGATCATGGCGATTATCTTTTGGGGTGCACAATTTGTCCTTTTGATTGATTATAAGGAACGTGGTGTTTTCATAACGGGAGAATGCTACTCTTCTTTATTAGATCAATTAAAAGATCTATTAAAGAAAAAATAAGTGCTCTTTTTGCACGACAATGTGCCCGTACACATAAGCCACGTTGCGACGGCTGCCATTCACCGGTGCTGTTTTAAACACCAACCCTACAGCCCACACCTAGCCCCAAGCGACTATTATTTGTTTCCAAAACTGAAGAAAGATATGCGTGGGAAAAAATTTGGCGACCATGATGAAGTGTAGTCGGCAATTTCGGCCTATTTTGACGCCTAAGATAAATTTTTTTTTAAACGGTATTAATAAGTTATTTGACAGATCTAATAAATGTATAAGGGTTAAGGGAGAATACATTGAAGAGGAAAAATAGTTTAAGATTTCATTTCATTATCCTTTCCTGTTATTTCGCAAACTTTTTGACCTCCCTACGTAGTTTTGTACCTACAAAATTAGTTTCGCACTTACGGATTTAGTTTCGTACTTCCGAAATTCGTTTCGTACTTGCGAATTTAGTTTCATACTTATGAATTTAGTTTGGTACTTACGAATTTGGTTTTCTTATTACGAATTTAGTTTTGTACTTACGAATTTAGTTTCGTACTAACAAATTTAGTTTCGTATTTACGAAATTCGTTTCGTACTAACGAATTTAGTTTTGTATTTACGAAATTCGTTTCGTACTTACGAAATTAGTTTCTTACTTTTGAAATTAGTTTTTACCTACAAATTTAGTTTCGAAATTACGAAATTCGTTTCGTATTTACAAAATTCGTTTCGTACTTACGAAATTCGTTTCGTACTTACGAAATTCGTTTCGATTACAAATTCGTTTGGTACTACGAAATTAGTCTTGTACCTACAAATTTAGTTCCTACTTACGAAATTCGGTTTGTACTTAAGAAATTCGTTTCAAGCTTACGAAATTAGTTTCGTACGTAAGAAATTTGTATCCTACTTATGAATTTAGTTTCGTACTTATAAATTTAGCTTCGTGCTTACGAAATTTGTTTTGTACTCACGAAATTTGGTTTGTACTTACAAAATTCGTTTCGTACTTACAAAATTCGTTTTATACTTACGAAATTAGTTTTGTACTTACGAATTTAGTTTCGTATTAACGAAATTCGTTTCGTACTTACGAAATTCGTTTCGTATTTACGAAATTTGTTTCGTACTTATAAATTTAGTTTCTTACTTTTGAAATTATTTTTGTACCTACAAAGGAGTCAGTCGTTTTTGGGCCCACTAGAAAATTTTAACGACCCTTAATGGTATTACATACAAAAAAAAGTTACCAATTTATTATAATAAATGGCCTATACATTTTATGAATATCTAAACGGAATCAAGAAATCTAAAAAAAATGAGTGGTTTTGATATTCCGTGTTCTGGTTAATGTAACATGGGGAAAAATGCGTGTAATGAATCATTTTGCAGTTTCTATTAAAAGAAAATGTATTTTTACCAAGATAACTTATTATATACATATTATATTTGTACTTATTTGTATATTATATATTTATTACTAAAAGGGATACCACTGATTTTTTATCCTATTTCTAAAAGTGTTAGCTTATATCATATAACATGGTTCAAAGACACCGTGGAACGAAACGCTATTTTGTCATTGACTTCCGTGCTGGTAAAACCGACGGACATATTATCATAATATAAGCATTATATCTATGTCTGTGACGGCGGCGGGTATTACTTTGGCATTGACATTCGTCAGGCTGCTGTTTTTGTTTACTTACTTATCTGGAAGATCAGCATACACAAAACAATTAAACAATATTTGTGGATTTCAACGCTGTGCGAAGACAATAACTAGCCGAGACAGGAGCAGATGTGCACCAACTTTTATATTTGTGGATTTCTCAAGAGGTGACTATATTATCTTATGGAATGCGAAGAATTCAACTGTACAAAACCTACAATTGATTTAAAGTTTCAAACTTTTATGTGAAATATATCTTATTTTTGTCACTCTCGAAGTTCTAGTCCAAAAATATTATAATACGAAAACGAAAACTACTAAGTTTCGTTTATAATGTATTACATTTTATTTTATTTTAATGAATATTGAGATATGGTACGATTTTTTAGAAATAAAAATAAACGACCCACACCCACAGACACTTAACGATCTATACATGTTTTAGTACTTAATTATTTTAAGTTTGTAAAAATACTACTAAATATCCCTTCATATTACTGAAAAATTAATATGTCAATGTCTAATCAATGCAACAAGTGTTGGATTATTTTATACAGGACATTCGAAAATGAAAACTGACGAGTTTAATTAAAAGTATATGTGAGTGTATAATACAAGTTTACTTTTGCTCCTAGAATTTCGGAAAATCTATAATTTATGTTGAATTACCTAAAACATATGACAAACACAATTCTTATTAGTATGTTAAAAGTGTCAAAGTATTGAAGTGTTATGTTATTGGTAAAATCTAATTTAATTAATAGAGAAAATAAAATCACACAAAATATACACAAATCTATGTTAAAAGTGTCTGTCAGAGTAACTATATCCACAACCGTTACATCCTATCAAAAGCCCATTGCTGAACATAGACCTTCCCTCAGATTTCCTCAAAGGATACTTGCTATAGTTGCCATGCTTAGTAGACGAGTCGGCAACCACAGTTTTTTTGGTAGTTGTTAATAGGAAGACGCTGCTTAAATTCAGAAGGAATGTACATTCCTTCTGAATTTAATATTATAGATATAGATAACATAAAAATAAATGGATGTTATTAGGAATACATATTAGTGTTAATATTTAATTAAATACATCTACTGTTTATGTTTATTATATTTAAACTCCATCAGGGAAGCAAAATTTTGTTAACATTATTTTTATGTTATTTTGTTGATTGTAGGTAATGTACATTCTTTCTGAATTTAATATTTTTTACTTCTTTATTTTTATTTACATTCCCAATTTTTTTGTTACATCTACTTGATGCAGTTTGTTGTAACTGCTAAGAATATTGCAAGAAAGTATTGAAACTGCTCATTCCATTAGAAGATTTGTATTCGATGTGGATCTTCAATTTTAAGAGCTCATTTAAGAACTCAGCAGAAAGATATTATTTTGCAGTGGATACCATCACACCAGGTACTTACTTTACTTTAACAGCCTGTAAGTGATCCCCTGCCTGAAATAGGCACTTGGAGGTTGGCATAATTGCTTTGCACACAGATTGATGTTTGTAGTATCATACACCTCTTTTTCTAAAACAATTTGGCTATTCACCACCAGGTTATCTTTAACTTTACAGCCTATCAAAAGTCTACTGCTTAACATAGACCTCCCATATTGCCTTATAGGGAGATATTCGATAACCAGTTTTTCTTTAGTTGCTACTTCTTCCTTACCTTACCCATATTTGTCTGCCTTTGTACTTAATACACAAGTAATATTTTTTACCTAAATGAAATTAGTGTAAATGTAAAACGTCTAGGAACTTGTACTTAGTCAAATAATGTTATAATTCTAAAATAACTATTTCCTTGTTTACCTTTCTGATTTGATGTATTTTATTTCTTTTACCTTAGTGGAATCTGGTTTACTACAAAAGTATTATGAAGGAAACAGTACATGCTATTTATATATAATTTAAGAGACATTAAGACTGTTTATTAGTAATAAAGATTGAAATAAATAAAATATTAATAAATATCATTATTTAGGTGGAAGACACTGTAAAACTATAGTCTGTTCGGTTAGTTGAAAAAAAAAAACACTTTTCAGGTGGATCATATAGAATGAGTCTGCAATCTTGTCGGCCGAGAGCTTCTACAACTGTATGGAGACACAAATGATAACAGGGATATGGAATTACAATTCATGAATATTGAAGACATCGGTAACATCAACAAACACCCTTATGCCTGTAATTGTAACTCCTGCCATTTCCAGAGCAGCATCAACAATTACTATAATATGCAGACCTTTTCTATCAAAGGTTTAAATTATTTCTTAAGCAAAATTGTCTAGTAAGGGTTATTATACTACTAGAGAGTAAATGACTGATAATAACCCTGGAATGAGGTGATCGCTACCATGCTGTTTCTAAATGTTTTCAAAACAATTGTATAAAAATTATATTGTAAAATGTGCTTTTTAAAAAGTCTCGCTGGGTTTCTTGCTGATTCTTCCCAGGACAGAGGTTTTTACAAACCAGTGGTAAAAGTAAAAATTGACTTAATAAGTATTATGTATTGTAATCTATATTGAATAAAATGATTCTATTCTATTCTGTGGCTAGTTATAAGCGTGCTGCTTCTACTTCCGACACTGTATTTTTAAGTTATGTAATCATTTATCTAGATTCTTAATACCTAAACTAAAAGAACTACAAACCTAAAAGAGATTGCTGATTGATAACTCATTTTATGTGCCACTGTGCGCTCGTATTTGTGAATACCACTTAAATGAACCTCACTATGATTGGAATAATTTATACAAGTGTGATGCATATTTATATAGTAATATAAATATGCATCATTACTATATGAATTTTACCACAGTTGCTACGCTTGGCAACCAAAGCTTTTGGTATTCTATAGGAGATATTGCTGCTCATCTCCTGGTATCTTTATTTTACTCTGTTACGACTTTTGACACCATACGGGACGAAACGCGATGGCAGTTGACGGAAGGGCTATACAATATTTTACATTATATATTTAATTTAGGGAGACCTATGTTCGGCAGCGAATTGTTGTAATGATGACGAATAATAATGAATAAAACTTGTAATTATTGTTGCTTACTGACCTGTTTCTACTATGTGCCTTATTATAAATAAAGCGCCTAATTTATAAATAAACGCCGAGCAAGTTGAATAGATGCTCTGGTACCTTTTCGTATCTCTTTCAATTGACAATTTCCTTTTGTTTTTTATAGAATAAGTGTGACAAACGAGCGCACGGTCCACCTTATGGTAGTAGATGTTGTGGCTCATAGACATCTACATTTATCCTCGTTTAAGAATCAAAATGCAGATGCATTGTCACCCTGAGGACTAAGATGGGTGCTTCGTTTCCAGTAAAGGACTCGGTTCTCTACATACCTGAAACAGGGCATTAAGCTACTATTTTACGCTGGTAGCGTTTTCCGTGAGCGCGTGTCCTACCCCGGTCGAGCCGTATCCGTACACAACTAGTTTAAAACTTCTTCATCATTACAGCCTATAGGCCTCCCCAAGGAATTATACAAAGCACGGTCCTGAGCCACCTGCATCCATAGACTTTTGAATATCTTACCAGGTCGTCACTCCAACTAGAGGGTAGCCGTCCCACACTGAGCTTACCGGTACAGGACTGCTACTCGAGAATTTTACATTTAGCTTTAATTGCAGTTGGATGTAAATGCTAATCAATGAACACATATTAAAAGAATGTCCTGGCACTGCACCTCATGGCCTGTGATACTTATAATAGACTGCTTTAAGAATATGATGATTTTACAATAATAAACAATAAAATGCAGTGACAATACAGTGTTTCTTTTATCCTAACACAAATAGTTCAAAACACCTTACATGCTATTTATTTTTCGTGGTTAATATCGTAAAAATCGGATATGTTACTATCCAGTCATTTTGGTTTTAATGGTGCTTGGAATGTAAACATGTTATTCAATCAATACAAATTAATAACAATGTCCTGACACTGCACCTGGTGGCATGTCACTTTTAATACTGCTTTAAGAATGTGATGATTTTACAATAACAAATACAGTGACAATATAGAGTTTTTTATCCTTACGACCAGTTCAAAACATCTTACGTGCTATTTATTTTCTCAATCGCTGTAGAGGTAAAACTCGCTAAACACCCTTAATAGTTCACTGTTGGACGCACATACCTAAAACCGTGTTACTGGTTGCAAATGATATTAGATAAATAAGTACATGTGCTTGTTTCAATATTCATTAACTTTTTCAGGTGGGTTGCTTAGAATAAATGTGTATGTCTTGTGGCTGAAATCTTGCAGAGCTGCTCGTAAGCAGAGACAAAAAGTATGGATATTGAAGACAACAGTCTTATATCACATAAAATATCCTTATGATTCCTAACAATTTCATAAATGGACATGTTATTATCAAGTTATTTTGAAAAATCTTTTGGAATGATAATGACTGACAATAATAAATACAATTAAATTATACATGTGTTTTGTAATCCTCACACAACTAGTTTAAAACATCTCACTTCATATTTATCAACATAAATAAACATGATATTACCTAGTCATTTTGGCTTTAATGCTGTTTGGGTATAATAACTAATCAGTTAATATATTTTAAAGCAAAGTTTACACACTGCACCTTTACTAACCAACAAAGATATATCAAAATAAAGTCTTAACACCACTATTAATAGAACTACTGAAATAATTACAGTAATAAATACAGTGGTATTTTACTTTGTGTTTTATCCTTTTACAACCAGATTAAAACATCTTTCTTTTATTCAGATTAGAACATATTATCTTTTATTCATTTTGGCTTTAATCATATTTATTTAATTACTGTAATGGTGTTTGTGATGTATATTCACTAATCAATCAATACATGTAAAAATAGCCTCCACACCATGTTTCTTGGTCAGTGTACTATTTTTTGGAACTACTAAAAGTTTTCCATCAGTCTAAAAGTACCTATAAATGTTAAATGTACCTGCAACTTTGTTTTATGCTATTAATTATTTAGCTGTCTATTATTCTATATACACTATTCTAACTCACAATACTAATAGAAAACAACTTTTAGTTTAGGCTCAGAAGGGCTAGAACCCAGAGCCGTAAAGCCAGATTAAAAAAAATAGCGTTTACGAGTAGTTTCTTTTTAGGTTATTGTGATATTCATATTTTAATTTCTCTGAATTCCCTTTAGATGCGATAAAACTAATATTAATTTTGCGATCTATAGATTATAAGGAATGAATCGACATACATTTCATTAAGTATCCCTAAAATTTGTAGTGGGCCCATTCTCCATACAAAAAGAAATTGTCTCCTTTAGTTTCGATATTACGAAATTCCTTTCGTACTTACGAAATTCGTTTCGTACTTACGAAATTCGTTTGGTACTTACGAAATTAGTTTTGTACCTACAAATTTAGTTTCGTACTTACGAAATTCGTTAGAAACTTACGAAATTCGTTTCATACTAACGAAATTAGTTTTGAACTTACGAATTTAGTTTCGTATTTACGAAATTCGTTTCGTACTACGAATTTAGTTTCGCTCTTATAAATTTAGCTTCGTGCTTACGAAATTTGTTTCGTACTTACGAAATTTGTTTCGTACTTATATATTTAGTTTCTCACTTACGAAATACGTTTTATACTTACAAAATTAGTTTTGTACTTACGAATTTAGTTTCGTATTAACGAAATTCGTTTCGTATTTACGAAATTCGTTTCGTACTTACGAAAGTTGTTTTGTACTTACGAATTTAGTTTTGTTGTTACGAACTTAGTTTCGTTCCTACTAAATTAGTTTCGTACTTACGAAATTCGTTTCGTACTTACGAAATACGCTTTATAATTACGAAATTAGTTTTGTACTTACGAATTTAGTTTCGTATTTACGAAATTCGTTTCGTACTTACGAAATTCGTTTCGTATTTACAAAATTTGTTTCGTACTTATATATTTAGTTTCTCACTTACGAAATACGTTTTATACTTACATAATTAGTTTTGTACTTACGAATTTAGTTTCGTATTAACGAAATTAGTTTTGTACTTACGAAATTCGTTTCGTACTTACGAAATTTGTTTCGTACTTATAAATTTCGTCTCGCACTTACGAAATTAGTTTCTTACTTTTGAAATTAGTTTTGTACCTACAAATTTAGTTTCGAAATTACGAAATTCGTTTTGTACTTACGAAATTCGTTTCTTTTTCTTTTTTTAAGGATAATGAAATGAAACATTAAACTATTTTTCCTTTTCAATGTAGTATCCCTTAACCCTTATTTATTTATTAGATCTGTTATAATAACTTATTAAGACCGTCTTAAAAAGATTTATCTTGGGCGTCAAAATATGCCGAAATTGCCAACTTCACTTCATTGTCGCCAAATTTTTCCCACGCAGTTCTTTTGTCATTTTTGGAAACAATTAATAGTCGCCTTAGGCCAGGTCTGGGCTGTAGGGTGGGTGGCGCAGTTGATTAAAACAGCACCGGTGAATGGCAGCCGTCGCAACGTGGCTTGTGTGCAAGAGCGCATTGACGTGCTAAAAGAGCACGCCTTTTGTGAGCTTTCCACGCCTTTTTTCTTTAATAGCTTCTTTTAATTGATCTAATAAAGAAGTAGTTACGTGCATACGAAGAAATTTCGTAAGTACGATACTAATTTAGTAAGTACGAAACTAAATTTGTAGGCACAAAACTACATGGGGAGGTCAAAAAGTTTGCGGAATGACAGGAAAGGACAATGAAATGAAACTTTAAACTTTTTTCCTTTTCAATGTATTCTCCCTTAACCCTTATACATTTATTATATCTGTCAAATAACTTATCAATACCGTCTAAAAAAAAAGATTTATCTTGGACGTCAAAATAGGCCGAAATTGCCGACTTCACATCATCATGGTCGCCAAATGTTTTTCACGCATATCTTTCTTCATTTTTGGAAACAAATAACAGTCGCTTGGGGCCAGGTCTGGGCTTTAGGGTTGGTGGCGCAGTTGTTTAAAACAGCACTGGTGAATGGCAGGCGACGCAACGTGACTTGTGTGTACGGGCGCATTGTCGTGCAAAAAGGGCACGTCTTTTGTAAGCTTTCCACGCCTGTTTTCTTTAATAGCTTCTTTTAATTAATCAAATAAAGAAGAGTGGTATTCTCCCGTTATGAAAACAACGTAGTGTTTTCCTTGTAATCAATTATAAGGATACCTTCTGTATCCCAAAAGATCGTTGCCATGATCTTTCCGGCCGATTGAGACACCTTATATTTCTTAGGAGGTGGTTTGCCTTTTCTATGCCACTGCATCGACTCTTGCTTTGACTCAGGTTCATAATGGTGAACCCTAGTTTCATCGCCAATTACAATTCGGGCCATAAATTTCGATGCGCTCGTGTTTTTGGTGCGCAGAAAGCATTCTCGGAACCCATCTTGCACAGACTTTAGTCATGCCAAGGTGTTCATGGTTCAAGGTGTCATGTAGGATGTTTAAAATGGTTTTTTTCTGATACTCCAACTAATGCTGCAAGCTGTTTTTCCTTTAGCCGGGCATCTTCCGATACAAGTTTTTCAACTTTTTTTGATTATTTCTGGCGTGGTGGCCTCAATTGGCCGTCCAGGTCGGGAGTCGTCTTCAATACTTAGCATTTTTTATTTTAGAAGTACTAAGTGGATAATATGGTCCATAGACATCTACATTTATTCTCAATTAAAAACAATGATGATCAATGACAAAATGAAGATGCGTTGTCAACGTTGAGGACTGAGATGGAATATTACGGTCTAATTGAAGACAGTCCACGGTCTTCCAGAATACCAGCGACAAACAGCAACATAATGCTTCTGTGCTTAGTGCGGCATCATACTCTTGCAAAGCTTTTTATCCAGCAGTAGATTCGAAAGTTTTGTATGTAAGGTTTACACGTGGTAGAGCCACACTTCAGCTTTATGGTTGTAGCACGAATGGTTCGGCTCAATCATAGTAGAACCACTCTCTCATAGAATACCAGCGTAATATAGCAGAATAATACCGCTGTATTTCGTATAGTGAGTATATACATTTAGATACCCTATTTACTGGAAGCAATGCATCCGATCTTTGTCCTCAGGGTTAACAACGCATCTGCATTTTGATTCTTAATTGAGGATAAATGTAAATATCTACGGGCCACAACCCACAACATCCACTTACCATACCATGTGGACTGTATGCTCGCTGGTCATTCTTATTCTTTATTAAATAGAAGTATTATACTCATGTTAAAATTTAATACACATAACGATGACATTTACTGTTGTTAAAATTTTAATATTTTTTTAAATTAATGCTACGAAGTTTTAACGTACCAAACATGGTAAAATCTCGCTTAACTTACTCTTTAAAACGATAATAAGCCTGTATATTATAGCAATTTTTATATCCTCTTACTGAGTATAAAATCGCATTTAACACATTTTCATTAGGTCGTAACGTAAAATTGTATTACTGGAACGAATTAAATGCTTCCATTCACTCTAATTAAAATGTAATCAACTCTATCGACGATAGTCGTTTCACATTTTGTACAATAAATTTCAGTCAGTTAATATTCTGTTTCAATAATCACAGCTAGGTTGGTATGAGTTTAGTTATGTAATTTTAACAGTTTTTTACGTAGAGTAAGGGTGTTATACGAGCATATAACCCACCTGAGAGTAAGTGGACGCTGTGCCCATAGGCACCTGTCATGCTGAACATGTATACTCGATATAGAATCAAAATGCGTACGCTTTGGCACACTTTGTTACTAATAACTAGGTTATCAGGTCCTTGTCACACTCTATACGATAATAGCAGCATTGCGCTGCTGGTTAATGCTGGTGTTCTGTGCGAGCGTGGTACCTGCTAGGATATTCCTAATTTTAAGTCAGACCTGTAATTTCTTGAGACGTCGTCATCATTCTATACCAATCATTTTTTATAGAATAAAGGTGACAAACGAGCACACATATTTTATTTATTTATTTAAACTTTATTGAACCTTACACATTAAGTAAAGGAACAAAGCAGCAAGGCAGTGATATAACTACGAACTGTTACAAAGTATACATATGTACATACATACATATACATATTATACATACATATACACATATACATGTGCATATATACATATATCAATATACACCTCAACATACCAACCTGATGGTAAGAAGATGCTGTGGTCCATAGAAATCTACATTTATGCTCAACTAAAACTGAGAATGCAGACGAGTTAACACCCCTGAGAACTAATATGGAATGCCTCGTTTCCAGTAAAAATGTTCTTCGGTTCTCTACACTCAACATACGAAAGACAGCAACTATAAGCTGCTATTTTACGCTGGTATTCTGTGAGAGCATGGTCTTACCTCGGTCGAGTAGACTTTTTTTCTTTAGCTGCAGCTATATTATGGTTGTAGCACAATGTGGCTATATGCCGTAAATATAATTTAGCCAATAATTTTGTAAGCGAATTCAAGCAAACTTACTAGGTGTTCCTTTTTGTGATAAAGTGCCGTCCAATCCTCGTGAATCTATAAAAAACTGAATAAGTGCAAATGTGACTCACGCTCTGTGGGTCCCAAATAAACTTAAGTAATTACCTTCCCTTCCCGTGTAGTGGCGGGTAAGAATACCCACTACCCATATCTTCCGTGGGTGTCGTAAGAGGCGACAAAGGAAACTGATACAGAAGATGGGCAGCAGCATCTTTCTGATAAAGCCAAAAACAATAAAAACTGCGGTTGCCAACCCGCTCGCCAGCGTGGCAACTATGGCAATATACCCCCATGAGCGACGACACAAAGAAACGGCCCCAGTCCCGGCGGCCCCGCTATTCCTGGCTACGGTGGCGACCATGGTAATGGCGGGGCAGGGGTGCTAAGTCTACGGTGGAGGTTCGGTTGCCACCTACGACGACTCGACCTGGCAACATATAGCGCACGCACCCTGAGGACTGACGAGAAGATCCTGGAGCTGGAAGAAGAGATAGATAAGTTACGCTGGAATATAATAGGACTATCCGAGGTCGAAGAGAGGAGGACACGGTAATCCTCGAATCCGGCAACTTATTCTATCACCGGGCGAGCGATCATCTGTCCCAAGGAGGTGTCGGTTTATCGTCCACAAGTCTCTCGTTAACAACGTTGTAAGATCAGGAGTGTGTCGACGAGGGTTGCGTACCTTATACTCAGAATCACCAAACGGTATTCGCTGAAGGTCATACAGGTTTACGCACCAACCTCAGCACACCCCGATGAGGAGGTGGAGAAATGTATGAGGATATCTCTAGACCATGCATTCCTCCAAAACCCACTATACGGTGTTAATGGAACTTCAACCTAAACTAGGCACAAGAGAGCGGTGAGCTGAAAGTAGGGAAATTCGGAATAGGCAGCAGGAACCCAGGGCCAGCAGCTGGCCGACTTCATGGAGAAAGAGGGACTCTTTATGATGAACTCTTTCTTCCAGAAGCGGCCCCACAGGAAGTGGACCTGGTCGAGCCCGACGGTTCGACAAAAAATGAGATTGACTTCATTATGACGACCAGACGACAACTGTTCAGTGATGTCTCAGTGATCGCGAGGGTGAAAACCGGCAGCGATCACCGAATGGTGAGGCACACTGAACCTAAACGTTAAGTTCGAGAGGTCACGTCTAATGAAGTCAACGCTCCATCCCCTCGTGCTCGTTTCCGGACACCTGAGATTTTGAGTGAAATTGAGAGGTTCTATGGGCAGCTGTACACGTCATCGTTGGAGCCACACGCAAGTGTGAGTAACGATCCAAGAGCAAGTCTTATCCGACACTATTCCGATGATATCCCGGACGTCAGTCTGAGCGAGATTAGAATGGCTCTCCAGCACCTTAAAAACGGCAAGGCCCCAGGCGAGGATGGAATTACAGCGGAGCTTCTGAAAGCGGGTGGAAAACCGGTGCCAGAGTCCTTCAGAAGCTCTTTAATTCCGTCCTCCATGGTGGCATTACACCGGAGGCGTGGAGCAGAAGTGCGGTGGTCTTGTTCTTCAAGAAAGGCGACAACGCTCTCTTGAAGAACTACAGACCGATTTCCCTTCTGAGCCGCGTCTACGTGCTGTTTTCGAGTCATTACGAATCGTCTTGAATGCAGACTCGACGACTTCCAGCCTCGAACAAGCCGGTTTCCGAAAAGGCTTTAGCACCATAGACCATATTACATACCCTTCGGCAAATTGTACAGAAGACTGACGAGTACAATCTGCCACTTTGCCTTGCGTATGTGGACTATGATTCCGTCGAAATTTGGGCGGTGCTGCAGTCCCTTCAGCGGTGCCAAGTGGAATGTCGGTATATCGAGGTGCTAAAGTGTTTGTACAGTAGGGCTACGATGGCTATCCGAGTACAGAACCAGAGTACGAAACCTATCCAACTGCAGAGAGGTAAGATAGGGTTACGTAATATCCCGAAACTCTTCACCGCCGCATTGGAAGACGTTTTCAAGCTACTGGACTGGAAAGGATACGGTATTAACATCAATGGCGAGTACATCACTCATCTTCGATTTGCCGACGATATAGTCCTTATCCCTTTATAAGGCAGAGAGAACGAGAAAGGTTCGAAAATGAAATTTTAGTATGTTGTTAAGGACACATATAAGCATTTTTGCGAGTTTTTCAGTTCGGAAAATCTTCGAAAATAAACGGAAAATTGGTGGCACAATATGTCCCTCTGCCCATCCGAGGTAGCAATAAGTGGCATAATTTAAGTAAATTAAAGACAATGTAGTTTGTTACAATATATTTATTTACTTAAAATCACAAATATTATTAAAAGGGACAATAGATGTCTTCAAACTTAAATATCTTCAGTTAGAAAGAGTTTACTAAATATAGGAATGCTTTTCTCTAACTCTATACTTCTTATAATTAGGTTTATTTTTGAGATCAATCAACTTTGGCTCTTATAATTACTTGAATACAATTACAAAGACTGAAATGATTTTAAGGTTTCTGATGAAATTGACTGAAACAGGGATAAGCGCAAAGAAATACCTTGCATGTCGTGCAGGAGAAATAGGTTTTTGTTATTTGTTTTAGTACTGCACAAACGGCACCTGTACCGCGTGTTAGACTTGTCAATCAGGTGTATTCCGACGTCTTTGTATCGGATATCATCAGGAACTCCTACAGGTTTTTGATAGTGAGGACTGACCGCGACGCGATTCTTCTTGGCGACAAAATTAGGTGCGCTACCTAAGCTCCTTTTTCTCGACAGTAGTCGCTGATAAGTGACCTGGCTAACATTACGCGAAATTGCAAATTTGTCAGCTTTACTGATTTCTACTCGAAGTCAAGTACAATATGTACGCGTTAGTGATAGCTAAGTCAATCAAAAATTAAAAGATTCGACACCACCAACGTCTGTTTCGGCGACCAACTTCATAGGAACCACGTTTTTGGTCAAACCTATCCACCCCTCCCATCCTCTTTGTGTACTCAGCCGCTGCCAGAGGACAGGGGATTTTTTTCTTGGAACCATCTTTCATAGTTCTTTGACACTCGGTTTTTTGTTTAGGGTGAAATGCTGTACTTAAAAAATGCACATTTTTCGTGTCTTTCAAACCATGAATGCTACGTTTACTCTCCATATATTGTCCTCTTGTAAGTTTTAGTTTCTCTTTCCGTTTTTTTCTTTCTTTTATCATTTTGATGGGTTTCATAAACTTTGGTAAATCCGCTCTGTTCAAATTTACTGTTGCTGTGGAGTAAATCCCTTTTTCATAAAGGTATTGCATTAGTGGATACGAAGCAAAGAAGTTATCAAATGCTAAATGAACAGTAACCTCTTCTTCTATCAGGCTTTTTGACAAAGATTTTACCACATTTGATCCTAGACCGAACTCAGGTGTACTGTCGTCATTTTGCCTGTATAAATTTGAAATTCATAGACGTATCCAGTAGAGCTATCTGCCCTAACCCAAACTTTAAAACCTCTCTTTATGGGTTTTGCTGGCATATACTGCTTCAAAGACGAAATTCCTTTGAATGTAATCATTGCCTCGTCGATACTTTGTGATGTGGATGTTCTAGCTTCATTTTGCAAGCTGTGTTCAGCATTTCAGTAACGGGCGAACTTTATATAGTTTGTCGTAGTCTGGATTTGATTTAGAAGGGATTTGGAATTATCATTAAGATGAAGGTTTTCCAATATTTTTTAAACCTTTACAAGTCATTATTTCTGCCCCTCATTTACTCTAAACAACGGGTCACTAGACCAGTATAAATCGATGGAGGGTAAAACATGGAGGCCCATAATTATAATCATTCCAATAAAGGCTTTTATATCAGCACTCGTCACTGGTTCCCAGTTCATACTTTTTCTGGGCTGCATATAGTTCGTTTGCTCAACTATATGATTGATTACCTCGCCTGAAAAAATCTGGAAAATATACGATCGGCGCTGTCCTGCTTGGAAAGAAATCTTTCGCTTTCAGTGGTATCCGATCGTAGTCTTCAGCTTTAGGTCTACTCTCAGCTGACCACATGATTTTTTTCCATTCGTCGTCGTTACCATCATCTGCTGAGGTTTCACTCTGTGATTCGTTTTCCGAGGACGACGAGGATTCTGAAGAGAGAACACGACGACGACGTATCGGGCCGCGAATGGGACTGTCTTCAGACTGGCGTTCAAATCGTTCAATATTTGGACTGACATTTTCCCAATTCTCGTCCAAAGATGTACCGGGAATTGGGCTTGGAACTAAGCCCGATCCTGATGCACTGCTTCCTTGATGTTCAAATAGGTCTTCATCCTCAAAGACACGAGTTAAATTCAAATTAGTATCTGGATCGTCCGCTTCATATCCATCTTCGGAATCATCAGGATCTTCCGGGAGTCCAAACATCATTTCCAGCTCTTTTTCAATGTCTTCATCTCTAAGTGCCGCCTAAAAATAAAAATAAAATAACAATAGGTCAATAGAATTTTTGCAGTCGCCGAGCAGGCAGATGGCCAAATGCGGCCACCAGATATATGCCGAATGGGCCAAGGGCCACATGCGGCCACCAAGAAAAAATAAAATAGTCCATAATTTTAGATAATAACGTAAAAAATTTTGTTCGTTACAGCAATTATAAACACTAAGTAATACATTAAAATCATTTCTTACCATTTTTTTTAAATATTTTCGAAGATTCCACTAGATTAATTTTTCACGAGCGAAAATACCCAACTCACGCGCTACTTGTTGACAGCAAAGTGACAGCTGACAGTGAAAACATATATGGCAGACGTTTTTTGACGTAATATGAACCAATGTTGCCCTTAGTAGGAAGCAAAAGTCGTACTAATGATCGAAACTCAAATTATTTGGGTGAAAAATTGGTGGAGCATATAAGCCCACTGCCTTATAAAAGGTTATGGCAGAATCGCTGGAGGACCTAAGCACTATGCTCAATGTCCACAATAGTGTGTCTCAACGGATAGGTCTCAAGATGAACATGGACAAAACAAAAATCATGTTTAATGTCCATGTCACACCTATGCCGGAGCACTAAGCTCGAAGTTGTTGACGAATATGTTTATCTGGGACAAATAGTCCGACTAGGTAAGTCCAACTTCGACCGAGAGGTCAATCGACGGATTCAACTCGGCTGGGCAGCGTTCGGGAGATTACGACCCATCTTCTCGTCAGGCATACCTCAAAACCTCAAAACTAAATTGTACAACCAGTGCGTGTTGCCAGTGATGACATACGGAACTGAGACGTGGTCCTTCACTGCTGGCCGTATGAGGAAGCTCAAGGTCGCTCAGCGAGCTATGGAGAGGGCTATGCTCGGGGTTTCTCTGCGTGATAAACTTAGAAATGAGGATATCCGCAGTAGAACCAGAGTAACCGACATAGCCCAAAGATTAGTAAGCTGAAGTGGCAATACGGGCCATATAGCTCGAAGAACCGACAACCGATGGGAAGAAAGGTTCTCGGTGGCAGCCTGTACCGGCAGGCGAAGTGTAGGGCGTCCCCACTAGATGGGTGACGACCTGGTAAGACATGCAGGAAGTCAATGGATGCAGGTGGCTCGGGACCGTGCTTTGTGGCATTTCGTGGGGAGGCCTATGTTCAGCAGTGGACTTGTGAAGGGCTGTAATGAAATGATGAATTACCTTTTGTATATTTACTTTTGTAAGGGGACATAGACCTTAGTATTTGATATTGATTTCAACTGGCTACCTCAGCCCATGCAATGAGAAAAAATGGTCCTGGCAGAGGGACAGAGCGATAAACGTGATCGTGCAAGAGTTCCGGTTTCTTTTTTAGGTACAGAACCTTAAAACACTTATCAAAACTGCTGAATGATTGATTGACATTAGAGCACGAGCACGTATACATCTAACTAAAAGGATCATTCCACGATGTTTCCGAATCTTCATAAGTTAACAAGATATATACTCCACGAAAATATTCGTTGCTGCAAAAAATAAAGTTCACTTTACTTTGTACAAAATATATTGGGAATTATCTATTCGGAAGCATCAGGAAATTGCCAATTGCAACGTTAGCAGTAAGGTTCAATATCGCATATTATTTTCGAACCCTCATACATTATGGAAGCCACGTCATCTCAGATCAGAAAGCCTGCTTGTTTTCGTTTGTGCTGATCGAAACAACTTCATGGATAACGTTGAAATCAACAATGATGTCTTTAAGAGATATTCAACCATAATCGAAAACAAATACCATACCATTTACCATGACATCCTATCAAAAGTCCAGAATGTAGGCCTTCCCATAGATTGCTTCATAGGGGGATATTTGTCATAGTTGCTAAGCTTGGCAAGCGGATTGGAAACCGCAGTTTCTTATAAGTCTGTTTTATTTTCCGTTTTTTTTTGTATGTATGTTACGCGATGTTTACATCAATTTTTAAACGAAAATTATGATTCTTTTTAATTATATTAAATGGCGTTTTTAAAAGCAGTAAGGCAGTAATTAATAAAGGAATAATTCGAGATGTTTGCAAAACATGAAAGGAAATACTTAATCGTAAATTGAATTACAGCATACTAAAGCTATCTCTTGCAAAGGAGACAATTTCTTTTGTATGGAGAATGGGCCCACTACAAATTTTAGGATACTTAATGAAATGTATGTCGATTTATTCTTTATAATCTATAGATTGCAAAATTAATATTAGTTTTATCGCATCTAAAGGGAATTCAGAGAAATTAAAATATGAATATCACAATAACCTAAAAGAAACTACTGTAAACGCTATTTTTTTAATCTGGCTTTACGGCTCTGGGTTCTAGCCCTTCTGAGCCTAAACTAAAAGTTGTTTTCTATTAGTATTGTGAGTTAGAATAGTGTATATAGAATAGAATAGGACAGCTAAATAATTAATAGCATAAAACAAAGTTGCAGGTACATTTAACATTTATAGGTACTTTTAGACTGATGGAAAACTTTTAGTAGTTCGGCAAAAATAGTACACTGACCAAGAAACATGGTGTGGAGGCTATTTTTTACATGTATTGATTGATTAGTGAATATACATCACAAACACCATTACAGTAATTAAATAAATATGATTAAAGCCAAAATGAATAAAAGATAATATGTTCTAAACTGAATAAAAGAAAGATGTTTTAATCTGGTTGTAAAAGGATAAAAACACAAAGTAAAATACCACTGTATTTATTACTGTAATCATTTCAAAAGTAGTCTATTAATAGTGGTGTTAAGACTTTATTTTGATATATCTTTGTTGGTTAGTAAAGGTGCAGTGTGTAAACTTTGCTTTAAAATATATTAACTGATTAGTTATTATACCCCAAAGACCATTAAAGCCAAAATGACTAGGTAATATCATGTTTATTTATGTTGATAAATATGAAGTGAGATGTTTTAAACTAGTTGTGTAAGGATTACAAAACACATGTATAATTTAATTGTATTTATTATTGTCAGTCATTATCATTCCAAAAGATTTTTTCAAAATAACTTGATAATAACATGTCCATTTATGAAATTGTTAGGAATCATAAGGATATTTTATGTGATATAAGACTGTTGTCTTCAATATCCATATACTTTTTTGTCTCTGCTTACGAGCAGCTCTGCAAGATTTCAGCCTACAAGACATACACATTTATTCTAAGCAACCCACCTGAAAAAGTTAATGAATATTGAAACAAGCACACATGTACTTATTTATCTAATATCATTTGCAACCAGTAACACGGTTTTAGGTGCATGTGTGCGTCCAACAGTGAACTATTAAGAGGTGTTTAGCGAGTTTTACCTCTACAGCGATTGAGAAAATAAATAGCACGTAAGATGTTTTGAACTGGTCGTGTAAGGATAAAAAAAACTCTATATTGTCACTGTATTTGTTATTGTAAAATCATCACATTCTTAAAGCAGTATTAAAAGTGACACATGCCACCAGGTGCAGTGTCAGGACATTGTTATTAATTTGTATTGATTGAATAACATGTTTACATTCCAAGCACCATTAAAACCAAAATGACTGGATAGTAACATATCCGATTTTTACGATATTAACCACGAAAAATAAATAGCATGTAAGGTGTTTTGAACTATTTGTGTTAGGATAAAAAGAAACACTGTATTGTCACTGCATTTTTATTGTTTATTATTGTAAAATCATCATATTCTTAAAGCAGCAGTATTATAAGTATCACAGGCCGCGAGGTGCAGTGCCAGGACATTCTTTTAATATGTGTTCATTGATTAGCATGTTTACATCCAACTGCAATTAAAGCTAAAATGTAAAATTCTCGAGTAGCAGTCTCGTACCGGTAAGCTCAGTGTGGGACGGCTACCCTCTAGTTGGAGTGACGACCTGGTAAGATATTCAAAAAGTCTATGGATGCAGGTGGCTCATGACCGTGCTTTGTATAATTCCTTGGGGGAGGCCTATAGGCTGTAATGATGAAGAAGTTTTAAACTAGTTGTGTACGGATACGGCTCGACCGGGGTAGGACACGCTCTGAAAAACGCTACCAGCGTAAAATAGTAACAATGCTCCTGTGTTTCGTATGGTGAGTGTAGAGAACCGAGTCCTTTTACTGGAGCAAGCACTCCATCTTAGTCCTCAGGGTGACAATGCATCTGCATTTTGATTCTTAAACGAGGATAAATGTAGATGTCTATGAGCCACAACATCTACTTACCATAAGGTGGACCGTGCGCTCGTTTGTCACACTTATTCTATAAAAAAAACAAAAGGAAATTGTCAATTGAAAGAGATACGAAAAGGTACCAGAGCATCTATTCAACACTCGGCGTTTATTTATAAATTAGGCGCTTTATTTATAATAAGGCACATAGTAGAAACAGGTCAAGTAAGCAACAATAATTACAAGTTTTATTCATTATTATTCGTCATCATTACAACAATTCGCTGCCGAACATAGGTCTTCCCTAAATTAAATATATAATGTAAAATATTGTATAGCCCTTCCGTCAACTGCCATCGCGTTTCGTCCCGTATGGTGTCGTAAAAGTCGTAACAGAGTAAAATAAAGATACCAGGAGATGAGCAGCAATATCTCCCTATAGAATACCACAAAAAGCTTTGGTTGCCACAAGCGTAGCAACTGTGGCAAAAACTATATAGTAATGATGCATATTTATATTACTATATAAATATGCATCATTACTACTGTGTATAAATTATTCCAATCATAGTGAGGTTCATTTAAGTGGTATTCACAAATACGAGCGCACAGTGGCACATAAAATGAGTTATCAATCAGCAATCTCTCTTTTAGGTTTGTAGTTCTTTTTAGTTTAGGTATTAAGAATCTAGATAAATGATTACATAACTTAAAAATACAGTGTCAGGAAGTAGAAGCAGCACGCTTATAACTAGCCACAGAATAGAATAGAATCATTTTATTCAATATAGATTACAATACATAATACTTATTAAAAGTCATTTTTACTTTTACCACTGGTTTGTAAAAACCTCTGTCCTGGGAAGAATCAGCAAGAAACCCAGCGAGACTTTTTAAAAAAGCACATTTACAATATAATTTTTATACAATTGTTTTGAAAACATTTAGAAACAGCATGGTAGCGATCACCTCATTCCCAGGGGTTATTATCAGTCATTTACTCTCTAGTAGTATAATAACCCTTACTAGACAATTTTTGCTTAAGAAATAATTTAAACCTTTTGATAGAAAAGGTCTGCATATTATAGTAATTGTTGATGCCGCTCTGGAAATGGCAGGAGTTACAATTACAGGCATAAGGGGTGTTTGTTGGATGTTACCGATGTCTTCAATATTCATGAATTGTAATTCCATATCCCTGTTATCATTTGTGTCTCCATATAGTTGTAGAAGCTCTCGGCCGACAAGATTGCAGACTCATTCTAAATGATCCACCTGAAAAGTGTTTTTTTTTCATCAACTAACCGAACAGACTATAGTTTTACAGTGTCTTTCACCTAAATAATGATATTTATTAATATTTTATTTATTTCAATCTTTATTACTAATAAACAGTCTTAATGTCTCTTAAATTATATATAAATAGCATGTACTCGTTTCCCTTCATAATACTTTTGTAGTAAACCAGATTCCACTAAGGTAAAAAGAAATAAAAATACATCAAATCAGAAAGGTAAACAAGTGAAGTAGTTATTTTAGAATTATAACATTATTTGACAAGTACAAGTTCCTAGACGTTTTACATTTACACTAATTTCATTTAAGGTAAAAAATATTACTTGTGTATTAAGTACAAAGGCAGACAAATATGGGGTAAGGTAAGGAAGAAGTAGCAACTAAATAAAAAAAAACTGGTTATCGAATATCTTCCCTATAAGGCAATCTGTGGGGGAGGTCTATGTTCAGCAGTAGACTTTTGATAGGCTGTAAAGTTAAAGATAACCTGGTGGTGAATAGCCAAATTGTTTGTAGTGCGAGGTGTATGATACTACAAACATCAATCTGTGTGCCAAAGCAATTATGCCAACTCCTCTGGGCAAGCCTATTTCAGGCAGGGGATCACTTACAGGCTGTTAAAGTAAAGTAAGTACCTGGTGTGATGGTATCCACTGCAAAATAATATCTCTTTCTGCTGAGTTCTTAAAATGAGCTCTTAAAATTGAAGATCCACATCGAATACAAATCTTCTAATGGAATGAGCAGTTTCAATACTTTCTTGCAATATTCTTAGGCAGTTACAACAAACTGCATCAAGTAGATGTAACTGAAAAAATTGGGAATGCAAATAAAAATAAAGTAAAAAATATTAAATTCAGAAAGAATGTACATTACCTACAATCAACAAAATAAAATAAAAATAATGTAAACAAAATTCTTGCTTCCCTGATGGAGTTTAAATATAATAAACATAAATAGTAGATGTATTTAATCAAATATTAACACTAATATGTATTCCCTAATAACATCCATTTATTTTTATATTATCTATATCTATAAATATTAAATTCAGAAGGAATGTGTGTTCATTCCTTCTGAATTTAAGCAACGTCTTCCTATTAACAACTACCAATAAAAAAACTGTGGTTGCCGACTTGTCTACTAAGCAAGGCAACTATAGCAAGTATCCTCCTTTGAGGAAATCTGAGGGAAGGTATATGTTCAGCAATGGGCTTTTGATAGGATGTAACGGTTGTGGATATAGTTACTCTGACAGACACTTTTAACATAGATTTGTGTATATTTTGTGATTCTATTTTCTCTATTAATTAAATTAGATTTTACCAATAACATAACACTTCAATACTTTGACACTTTCAACCTTTTAACATACTAATAGAATTGTATTTGTTATTTGTTTTAGGCAATTCAACATAAATTACCTAAAACAAATAACAACTTTTCGGCAGTAGGTGTAACTTTTTCAGCGGTGAGTGTAAAATAATGCACATTGCTCTAAATAATTAAATTAGTATTTATTGATATTTTAAAGTAATTTACAGTTTATTAGTTTACAGTTTTTAATATTTTTGTGTATTTAATTACATACATTGTGGGTTTAACTCACCTTAATGGTTAAACTGTGATAAAGTTACATCACCCTCCTACCGCTCACTTTTGTTTTTCACAACACACCAGAAGATAAGTTTTCAAGACAATGTCCTCTATTGCTGAGTTAGCAAATATCCAAAAAGCTGCTTTAGCTTCTCTCAATCAACGTATGGCAAAATTTGAAGAACTCATAAAAAAATCTGCCACCCCGGCTCCTGACTTGAAGTCTCTCTCAAGTGACTTTCAAGCGTTTAGGATAATGTTTGGCAAATCATGTCACTACTACATCAGAAGATCAATGAGGTTAGTCAAACTGTTGACAATATTGAGATCGGCATCGGAGAAAATATTTGCTGCTAAATGGAGTTCCGAATCATCTGATGAAAACATCTTAGATAAAGTGGTAACTGTCCTGCAGGATAAGCTTCAAACACAGGAATTTTCTTCAAGCTCCATTGTGGCTTGCCATCGTCTGGGTGCAGTTTCGGAAGCTCGTGCAAGACCAGTCCTGATACGGTTTAGTGATCAGTCCATTAAGTCAACCATCTGGGTGAAGAAGACACAGTTGAAAGGTACTTCATATGTGCTTTCCGAGTTCCTTACTCGTCAGCGTCAAATTTTATTCATTGCTGCACGAAAGCACTTTGGTATCAGACAAGTTTGGTCACTTGATGGTAATATCTACGTCAAGTTGCCTAGTGGTAAGCGCCATCGCCTGACGGACACCAAGGACCTCGATGAGCTCATTGCGCAGTATGAACAGTCTGCTGCATCGGATCAACCATCTGATTCTACGACCAAGAAAGTTCCATCGAATGTTAATAGTTATAGCGCACCAAAGTTGACGACGAGGCCCAAGCGCGTAATTCGCAACAAGTAACTTGTATTGACTTTGCTTATTCTCATGCTTGATTTAACTTGTAAGCTGTTATCTGTTCTTGTTATTTGTCCTATTATTATTGATAACAAGTAGGTATAATTGCAATGATACTGGAATGGTAACATATTAAATTTAATTACCTACATACTAACACTAATGTAATACTTTGCAGAACTAAAACATGATATTCACAGATGTCAGATGACATTCACAGATCACAGCTTGCTATGTTTTTGGCTTTGGTTACATGGCCTTTTGCCATACTTCACTATATTGTTATTGATAGCACATGTAAGCTATATGTGATATAACTTTATTTTAGCTACAAGTAATATTCTAGTGTAATAATTATTTAGTATTTTGTTTATTTTTTTTTTTATTTTCTTTGTTTGCTTTTAATTGCTTTGCAAGTTTATTGTTTTTTCTTCTATTTTGTTGTAACTTTGTATTTGTTTTTTTTCCTGGTGTTACTATTAATATTGTGAACAGTTAACCGGAGGTGATGTATGTAGATAAACATTTTTTATATCCACTTATATATATATATATATATATATATATATATATATATATATATATATATATATATATATATATATATTTAATTATTAGTATCATTATTATTTTATTTATTTTAAATATTTTTGTCTAATGTCAGATGATGAATCTTTTTATTCTACTTGCAACAGTTCCTCTTCCCTTTCATTTGCTGATGCTTCGGATGAGTCTGCTACGCTACGTACATTAATATATGAAGAATCTCAAAAATTGTTAAACTGTTTTCACATTTGCCATTTAAATGCACAAAGTATTCCTCAACATCATACGGAGCTCTCTTCTAGTGCAGTTCATGCTATACTCATATCGGAAAGCTGGCTTAAGCCTGAACTCTCATCCACGTCTTATAGTCTTCCAGGTTATATTTTACTCCGTAACGACCGCACTGGTAAAAGGGGCGGAGGTGTCGCTATATACAGTATCTGCGTAGTGATATACCTTATAAAATATTAAACACGTCTTCTTCTCTATATTCCGGTTCAATGGAATACATTTTGTCGAAGTTAATGTCAAGAGTGTTAAAGTTTTTCTTGAGTTGTCTACTGTCCACATCAAGTGGACTACTTCTCCGATTTGGAAGAAAATTTGTTGCCTTTCAGCTCTGCCTACACACATCACATTATGATGGGAGACTTTAACACTGACCTATTAGGGTTTCTCTCAAATCTTGCAAACTGAGGTCGATCATAATGTCGCATAATTTCATTATTTTGCCTCTAAATGCAACACATCACAACTTCTACTCTGCTGACACCTGGATCGACCTTATAGCCGTCTCCTCCGTTGAACACGTTGTCAATTATAGACAATTCCTGCTTCTGGATTTTCACGGCATGACATGCTTTTCCTGTCATATAAATTAAAGTCTCCCAAGCCTTTATCCGTATCTATCGCTATTCGAAGTCTTGCTAGACTAGATATAGACAAGCGTGATGCGGATGCTATTAACTGGTCATCTGTATATACTGCTTCCACAGTTGATGAAAAGTCGACTTCTTTAACAGCAACATATTAGGACTGTATAATGAACATGCCCTAAGCGTGTCGTTCGACTTAAGCGTCCTCCTGTTCCATGGATCACGACTGGGGTAAGAATGGCTATGGCAAAACGCGACAGAATGTTTCGTGCTTTAAGAAGAATCGCACTGATATAAAGTGGCAGGCATATAAAACTGCGAGAAATCGATGTAATCAGATGGTGAGAGCTGCTAAACGCCGATATATCCACGAACAAGTACTTAATTCATCTTCGGCTGATATATGGAAGTTTCTCAAAACGCTTGGATATGGTAAATCGCAATTTGACTATAATAGCATCACCTTTTCTCCCGACGATTTTAATCGTCATTTTCTCTTCTCAAATAGTTTCTGATAATTCTAGAGCTAATGCTATCTCATTTATATCTTCCATGCCTCCTTATTCTCACGAAACTTTCACTTTTCTCCTGTAGACGAAGGCGAGATACGCAAAGCCCTTTCTTCTATTAAATCGAAAGCCATTGGTTGTGATGATGTAGGGTAATGGTTATGCACGTGTTGGATGCTGTTTTACCCGTGATAACTCATATCATTAACTTTTCGCTGACGAATGTTGCTTTCCAAACTCTCTGGCGTAAAGCCTTTATTATTCCCCATTCCTAAATCCACCGATTGCAGTGCTATATCCAATTTCAGACCAATTTCTATCCTGCCTTTTCTCTAAGGTTCTGGAAGCTGTTGCTCATAAACAGATTTCTTCTTTTGTTTTCTCAAATATTCTTTCCCTTATCAGTCGGGTTTCCGCCCTGGTCATTCTACAACAACTGCTCTTCTCAAGGTGACGGAAGATATCCGAGAGGAATGGAAAAATCAAAACTGACCGTCCTCATCTTAATTGATTTTCTAACGCATTTAATTCTGTTGATCATGATATCTTGTTAGCTCTTCTTTCTCATTTGAATATCTCCTCTTCTGCTGAGGAATGGTTCTCTTCATATCTTCGAGGGCGCCAACAGGCCGTGCGCACTGGACATATATTATCTGACTGGTGTAATGTGTCTACTGGCGTTCCTCAAGGCGGTATAGTCTCTCCTCTTCTGTTTTCAATTTTATCAATCTCATCACATTAAATCTCAAGTGCTCTTACCATCTGTATGCCGATGATCTGCAGTTATATGCGCAAATGGAACACTCAAATATCTCTAGTGCTATCTCATTATTAAATGATGACTTAAAATATATCTCGAATGGTCCACTGTGTATGGCAAACGTGAACCCATCTAAATGCCAAACCATAATCTTAGGTAGCCCACGATTATTATCGAAACTAGATATGCCCACCCTACCAGCAATTATGTTTAAAATAATGTCATACCATTCTCTCCCCATGTAAAGAACCTTGGTCTGTATGTTGATGGTTGCTTTACATGGAACAAACATATACAGGAGGTGAGTCGCAAAACTACCGGAACTTTGCGATCTCTATATCGATTAAAAAACTTTTATCCCACGAATACTAATATTTTACTTGTCCAATCATTTCTACTGATTATTGATTATGTCGATGTGTGTTACTCAGCCCTGTCTCAACATCAATTTAATACATTGGATCATCTGCTTAACAACTGCATCAGGTAAATTTATGGTCTTCGTAAATACGACCATGTATCTTCTTTTCGTACTCAGCTAAATTGGCTGCCTATCCGTCAGCGCAGATATGTTAGAATACTCTGCACCTTTTCACAATTATGAACGATCCATGTGCCCTGAGTATCTGAAATCCAAATTTCAATACCTGGGAGATTCTCATAATCGTTCTCTCCGTTCTTCGGCTAATCTTAAGTTGCTCACCCTTTACACCGTACTGGTTAGTTATCTCACTCTTTCGCCCTCACGGCCATCAGACTCTGGAACGACATACCTCTTGACATTAAAAAGTTCCCAATAAGTTTGTTTTAAAAATCAAGTCCGAAAGCATGTGAAAAATCGTTGCAAGTTTGAACTAACTCAACTCTTATTTTATTTATTTAATTATGTATATTTGATATTTGTTCTGACATAGATAATATTTATATGACGGCACCAGCACCATTGCGTGCAGCGTCGGTGTAGCTAGGCAGAATTCTTGTAAACAACACGTACCGCACACCTGCGTCAATGCACCTGCGGTGGTGCTCCTTCTGGTTGTATAAAACGGACGGAGCGGCCGCCGTTAAGCAGTCTTGGCTCTGACGTGGAACGGTGCGCTTGTCGTATTCGTTACTAGCTTATCCTTGACTCGTTGGATAATTAAATCGTGCAAACGAATTAATTATTATTCTTAACTACAAAATTAGTCTCTGTACAATTTATAGTTGAATTAAGTAATCTATTGTAAATTAACCTTATTTAAAGAAAAGTCCCGCTGGGTTTCTTGCTGGTTCTTCCCAGGACAGAGGTTTTATCCGAACCGGTGGTAGTAGTACTATATTGAATAAAAGTGATTCTATTCTACATATTTTAAAAGCTTTTCATGTGACTCTATACATCATAATAACATCCTTCATAAGAAGTGGAATAAAGCTTTCCATTTAAGTTCTCTATATTATAAATGACCTTTCTGCATATATATATTGTATATAAAATGTACTGTATGCATGTATATTGTGTATCCATATATGTATATATTGTGTGTATTTAAGTATATATGTGTATGTATGTGTGTGTATATGTATATACAATTTTTTTTAGCTCTTTTTCTATTTTGATTATTGCTGCACCGCCTCTTGTTTGTCTATATCTGTTTAGCCTAATGGTTGACTGGGAGAGAATGCCCTATGGCATTAAGTCCGCCATATGTACAACTGCGCATGAAAGCTTAAATAAATAAATAAATTATAGATTTTCCAAAATTCTAGGAGCAAAAGTAAACTTGTATTATACACTCACATATACTTTTAATTAAACTCGTCAGTTTTCATTTTCGAATGTCATTGGCGAATTAAATACATAATGTGGAATATTTGGCTAACCTGTATAATATAATCCAACACTTGTTGCATTGATTAGACATTGACATATTAATTTGTTAGTAATATGAAGGGATATTTATTAGTATTTTTACAAACTTAAAATAATTAAGTACTAAAACATGTATAGATCGTTAAGTGTCTGTGGGTGTGGGTCGTTTATTTTTATTTCTAAAAAATCGTACCATATCTCAATATTCAGTAAAAATAAAATAAAATGTAATACATTATAAACGAAACTTAGTAGTTTTCGTTTCCGTAGTATAATATTTTTGGACTAGAACTTCGAGAGTGACAAAAATAAGATATATTTCACATAAAAGTTTGAAACTTTAAATCAATTGTAGGTTTTGTACAGTTGAATTCTTCGCATTCCATAAGATAAGATACTCACCTCTTGAGAAATCCACAAATATAAAAGTTGGCGCACATCTGCTCCTGTCTCGGCTAGTTATTGTCTTCCACAAATATTATTTAATTGTTTTCAGTGTGTGCTGATCTTCCAGATAAGTAAGTAAGTACAAAAACAGCAGCCTGACGAATGTCAATGCCGTAAATACCCGGCCGCCGTCACAGACATAGATATAATGCTTATATTATGATAATATGGCCGTCGGTTTTACCCAGCACGAAGTCAATGACAAAATAGCGTTTCGTTCCACGGTGTCTTTGAACCATGTTATATGATATAAGCTAACACTTTTAGAAATAGGAAAAAAATCTCAGTGGTATCCTTTTAGTAATAAATATATAATATACAAATAAGTACAAATATAATATGTATATAATAAGTTATCTTGGTAAAAATACATTTTCTTTTAATAGAAACTGCAAAATGATTCATTACGCATTTTTCCCATGTTACATTAACCAGAACACGGAATATCAAAACCACTCATTTTTTAGATTTCTTGATTGCGTTTAGAAATTCATAAAATGTATGAGCCATTTATTATAATAAATTGGTAACTTTTTTTTGTATGTAATACCATTAAGGGTCGTTAAAATTTCTAGTGGGCCCAAAACGACTGACTCCTTTAATAAATAAATGGAGATGTTCTTTGAGTCGGCGCTGGTGCGGTGCCGCTAATTGAATTCACGTGCTTTACTTGTTGTGAGTGCTTCTATATTGCCTTTCCATTTTATTAGTGAAAAACATTTCAAGTCACAGGACTGGGAAGTATACGGTTTTTATAATAATATGCTGCAAGTTATTCTATATTGGTATTTTGGTGGTGATGACATACCTGTTACTTTCGTTGTGTTAAACTAGCTGAGTCGCGAGGTTTGTGGTACCTGAATTTGCTGAGGACTAAGAGTATTGTCAAAGAACTTGCCTTATCGATGCGCGTAATTAAAATTTCATCCATTTATATCATCTATTACAGCCTATAAAAGTCCACTGTTGAACAAAGGCCTCCCCCATTGATTGCCTCATAGGGAGGATTTTGCAATAGTTGCCACGCTTGGCAGGTGGGTTGGCAACCGCAGATTTTTATTTTTATTCAGCTGTTATCAGGAAGATACTGCTGCCTATCTCTTGTTTCAGTTTCCCTCTGTCGCCTCTTACGACACCCACGGGACGATATGGGATAGTGGGTATTCTTACTTCGCCTCTACACGGTTAAGTTTTTTTAAATATTTTTTTTTTTCGTCGAGATTTCTGAAATAAAGTTATTTCTATACGTTTGAATACTGATTTTGATAACTTCCTACTTAGCGGGAACCACAGAGTTATTTTTGTTACAGTTGTGTTAATGTCGCGAGATATTTGGTGCTGCAATCGCCAATCAGTTGTCAAATAAAATCTTCGCCACTATAAGAGCGACCCATGTCCAACAATGAACTATTTACGACCTGATGCCTGTAGTGTTGACTATTGATAGTGTTATTGTAGAGAACTGATACAATACATGATATTATCAAACTTTCATAGATAAGATAATTATAGAAATATGCTAGATAAAAGAACCCCTCGCACGTTAATAAAGAAAAGTCAAAGCGCTCTTAAACTGGTAAAAATGGAGTCGATTAAAGGAGGACAAAGACAGAGAGTTGGATGATTTGCTCAAGGCGATTGCAATTAGGGTACATAAACAGTACTCAAAGGGAAGTTCCTGCTGCCGCCGGTGTGACAGTGTTGTTTATTTTAGACTCGGTTTGTTTCTCCGAATATTTCGACGGTTTCAGAGGTTTTGAACGAAGCTAAAAAGAATTGGAAAGGTTTATCATTCACAAAAAAAACTTCCTTCTATCGAGTATGCGAATTTATTGGATGTTAGAATAGAACTGAATAAAATACATTTTTTTTTCAACCTTAGATCACAAGTTACAATTATTGTACAAAAGGGAATACTATCAGCTGGACTGTATGTTCGCTTGTCACTTGAATTTTATTTAAAAAAAAACTTTTTATGTAATTAAAAAATTGTATATACCACTACAATTTTTTATAAAATGCCATATTTGTAGACTGTTAACTTACTGTTGTTAAATGTTTTTCGTAATTTATACTAAATTATAAAAAAAACATTTAATAATTTCTACTAAATAAGTAAGTTGAATACGAATGTACGGACATTCTAGGCCTAATTGAAAGAGGCACGGCGCCGTAATGTTGTTAGGGTTTAATGTAATTGCGGGTGACTTTGAAATTTTATTTTTGACGGATTTGTATTTGAGTATTTATGTGATTCGCTTAAATCGTTAACTATGAGTTATTTTTTATTAAAATCGATAATTTTATTTCTAGATATTTGAACGAACGTGAACTCTTCTCTGAACTGGTTTACAAAGCCCACTTTGATGTTTTTAATTTTTAGTTCATAGATTGTTGACCTTGTAGTGGTGGTGTAAGAATATCCACTACCCCATATCGTCGTATAGGTGTCGTAAAAAGCGACAGAGTTTTGCCGTGCGATCTATGAAGCTGTAAAAACCAAAAACGCTAACAGAATTAACATCATCAGAAACCAGGAACTGAACTAAGGGATGGGGCAAACCATGTCTTTTTTTGCAAATTATTTTAGATGCATATTATGATAGTAAGAGTGCGTGTTCTAACAATAAGTTGAGCATAGTTTCGGGACCACTAAAGTGTATTTAGTGTTATGTCCGTCTGCGATGGTATGTGATGTAGTTGTTCATTAATTTATAACGCAATATCTACTTACAAGTATCGTAACAGGATTGACTCAAAACCATAGAAAATTTAATATTACAAGCTTTATATACACCGTTATAATTTATTATACACCGGCCGTGCCTGTATTTCTCAGGAAAACGTCGCGGAGTACCGGAACAAAGTTGTGTCTAAGTCGAGACTTTGTTAAACAAAGTCTCGGATTGCGTAGAGATGTTGCATTTCTTTGCGTATTTTATCGCATGTACCACGGAGAGTGCTCTGAGTAATTGTTCGGACTAATTCAGCCGTTCAATTTCACCATCGCACATCGCGACAAAACTCGCGATACCATCCATACCATCTGGATGATTGGCGGTCCACCACTGAGCTATTTAGAAGATGTTTTCTTCCTTGCAACTTCCTTGTGGAATGGATTACCACCAGCGATTTTTCCGGACCGATACGACTTAGTGACCTTCAAGAAAAGAGTCTACTCCTATTTAAAAGGCCGGCAACGCATCTGCAATTCCCCTGGTTCCCCTGGTGTTGCAGTTGTTCATGGGCGGCGGTATCACCACCATCAGGTGAATCGCATGCTCGTTTGCCCCCTCTCCTATAAAAAAAATAAAATGAATTTAAGCTTGAATTGGAACAAGATTGTTCCCTTATTTTCCTCGACTTAACAATAACAATAAAAGAGTCGTTGCATGTTTTCCAAATTTACTAAAAGCCAACTCATACCGACACGGTTATCGCCGCGTCATCGTGTCATCCTTGGTAACATAAATTAGCCAATTTTATTGTTATATTAATAGTTTGTTTACTGTCCCATTAAGTAAAGACAATTATTTAAAAGAGCTTAACGTAATTTATCAAATTGCGGTCTATAATGGTTTTCAAAAATCTCATTAACAATTTAATTAAAGAAAGAAAAGCATATCGTTCGCAATTCTCTGTACGCGGTACAACCTCAAAGTGTTCGTCGATATGTGAGCAGTTTGACCTATTTAGGGCCCATATCTGAAAAAATAGCTAATACTCTTCGACAGAGCGGCGTTTACGTTGCGTTCAAAACAAACAATTCTCTTAGGAATATCTGTAATAATAAAGATAAGTTAGATATTCGTCAACAGTCGGGTGTTTATAAAATTGTTTGTGACGAATGCCACGCCGTTTACATGGGTCAGACTGGTAGCAACTTCGGGACACGTTACAAAGAGCATTTAGCCGCGTACAGGAATCGCAATCCTGATAAATCTCATTTCGCTAAACATCTCTTGGACACCGGACACAACCTAACCAACGACCACTCCTTTAAAATCTTACATACTTGTAATAAAGGGCTGCGACTGTGTGTGGTGGAGCAGTTGCCGATATTAAAAATAAAAATAGTAATGTTGCACTGCTGAATGAACAAACAAATGTTTCTAACTCACCTCTCTTCAACATTTTTAAACCTGCTCTCTAATAACGGACAGCCTCGCAATGTGGTCGTTCGTCACCTTCACGGTGATCAGCGATTGGTTGCGTAGTTGGAGGTAGGCGGGCGTTCGCAGCGGTTTGTTATTAATTTAATAGCAGGCGGCTGCGTACGTCGGTAGTGATTGGTAGTGATTTTATTGCATGACGCGGTCGCTCGCTACCAAAGCGGGGAGCAGTTGCGTCGGCGAGTCTAATAAATAACAGCTGTGTGTGGCTCGCCGCTCACTTAGCGGTCAGCCACCGTAGAGTCTACTGAAGATGCCTCGTGTAGAGGCGAAACACGTGTCGTATTGTCGTCGGTGGTGTCTTTCGTAGTGTAGTGGTGGTGGGAGTAGTGTGGGATAAGTGATGACGGGATAGTGCACGCAATTGAGGGTGGGCGGGAGGTGCTCTTCAAACTAGGTAAGACACATCATTTTATTTTATTGAGCGGATAAATTTTTCCAACTTTAAGTTAACTATTAGTTCGCAAAAATATTTGTCGATCATTTTGACATCGAACATAGCGGAAAGTTGCAGGGATGGCCTGCAGGGTCAACCGTATTTGTTTTATGTAAACTTTATAGTTCACCGAAAAAAAAATAAGAGAAGAAAACTGTAAATTATTTAAAGGTACAATGGGCAGGCTTACCGCTTCGAAGCGATAAACCAGGCAACCACATTGCAGAGGATATAATGACCTGTGAGAAAGGGTAAGGGTGTACGTAAGTTGACATAAATATAATTATATACTCGATAAATAAATACATAAGATAATAAATAAATACATTTCAATTACAAATATATAGAAATACATATACAAGAGCAGACATGTTTGTCGATAAAATTTCGTCTAGGGCGTCCTTTGCCGATTCTGCCGTTCACCGTTGAGCATGTATGCGTAGGTGTATGGATGTAAAGCAGGCGAGAGTGGTGTGTCAGGATCGTGCCAAATGTTTCAAATATGAATGATGATGAAAAACTATAACACAGTTGTGAAGTGATGCCACCGGTCAACGATTCCTACCAGACCGACAATGGGAAGCATCATCAAGGCACCAGGCGTCTGATATTGGAAATGCGATCGTTGATCTACCTGCCAAGCGTCCTGCAAACAGTTCTTCCCCAACGGAAAAGGTCATGTCCAGCAGTGGACACCTAAGAACTGATGAAGAAGATGAACAAGATAGTGTCTTGCATGGTGTGAAAAACTGTATAATGATCAAATTAATGGTTTCTGATGGTTATCTCTTAAAAAAGTTCTTGTACTTTATGTACATATACCATTCCATCATTTTACAACAAAACTATGAGTGTTAAAAGATAAGGGATAAGTTCTTATTTACGTTAAATCTTTAATTTTCTTTTAATATTTTCCCATAATAAGACACACATCGACTTTTAACCACTTTTGTAAATCTGCAGGTATTTTGTATTATTTCTACGCGGACGAAATCTCACTAAACCCTTTAAACTATCCTCAGCATATGCCGAATCCACTTTACACTCTGCCAATTTTAATCTGTATTTATTCAACACGTGTCGTCCCGTAAATTTCTTAATTCATCATCATCATTGTCCGTTCCGTGTATCCATTATATTATCCTTTTAATAAAAGAAACCACATCACGAAAACATGTATAATAATAATCTTCAGAATGTCATCAAGGTCAAGAGAATTTTTAGAAAGGAGCTAAATAAAGTTAGTCCTTTCAAAATAAGTAAATGAATTATATTAGATAGGAGAAAACTTATAATATTTCTTATTATAACTGAGGTTTATTTTAAGTAACCAATAAATAAATAATTTTAATAAAACGTACGTGAAATCATCAGATTTTGCGGAATTTAAAATTAACAAAACGAGGTCGAGAGAATTCGGAAGAGTCCAATATACGGAAGGGCCCGTAGGTGAATAAAAACTGAGTGGCACTTAAAGAAAATGTATATGTAGGATAATGGGTCAGCCATGCTGAATAAGAAGTCAGGGATTACAAGATAATATTTTGTTTTATTAATTACTAGCTGTGCCCCACAGTTTCACCCGCGTATATCACGCGTCTGCGCCTGCAGACGGTTGCTGAATTAACAGAGATTTAAAAAAAATGTTACTTAAATTACATGGTTAACGTAATTGGTGGTTATGCATGGTACAGGTACTGATATAGCCTTGAATACAAAGTGATTTATTTGGATATAAGGATTAATACAAGGTACGAATAATGTGGCCTAGCTTGTACCGGCGCTACTATTGCACATTTTAACATGAAAAGGTTGTTATTGTGGCATAACAGTAATCAGTTAAATATATGGTATTGCAGACTTTTTGTGAATATTGATGTCTTCTATAAAACTGTGGTACATCACTTTGCTCTATTGTCAATAGTTTTAATATAAGGATTCTTTTGTTATTTTTCACTCCTTAACAAAGTTTTCATACGGATCCCTAACTTTTTGAAAATATTCTATCGCCTATGTTCATCAGGGATAATGTAGGATTCTAATGGTGAAAGAATTTTTCAAATTGGTCCAGTAGTTTCGGAACCTATTCAATTCATACAAACAAACTTATCTTTCCTCTTTATAATATTATATAGTGTAGACTAGTTTTTTTACGCGCGGCTTCGCTCGCGTGGTCTTCAATTAGAAACATCATTAAATACTATTCCGTGCCAAATTGGCAAAATTCGATCACTTTTAGAGTCACTTCGGTGTCTGTTTCTCTATGTCAGTTTGTCAAATTTTTTGAATTCCCAAAGACTATTGCACCTAAATGATTGACATTTGGCATATATATATCGCAATATCACATATAAGACCATGAAATGATGATTTCATGGTCTTATATGCGATATTTGATTCACATCATTGCTCCCATTTAATATTGATTGGCACCATAAAATAGATTCTGATATTTTTATACGTTCAGTAGACTTCAAAATTACATAAATGCAGTTTGATAATGATGAATTCTACGCATGTAATAAAACAAATTTTAATAAATCACGTCACATTTTAACTTTTATTTAAGCGGGTTGTACAAAACAAATATTTGGAAGAAAGTTTCATAAAAATTGCGTGAAAGAACATATTGCTGAAGTGAAGCACCGACGCTCCGTTCTCGGAGCTCATGTTCATGTTGACGTACTTCAGACTTCTGTCTGAAGTATGTCAACATATTCAATATCGTCCCAACCATGATGATTCGCGAGGCTATTGAAATTAAAAACATCGTAACTTCAATAGAGAAGATGGCTGGGTGCTACCATCTAATTGGGATCCCATAATTAATAAAATGAAATCAAACCAAGCATACTACTGCAAGACTTCAAGATACTGTAAGCTCGACCTGTAGATCGGACCAAACAAAAGTTAAAATTGATTGTAGTCTTCGTCCCCCCTTCCCCTGTCTTAATAGGTTCTTTAAAGTGCCGAAACGTCAGGAATTAAAAGTTCAAATTAAACACGATAAAATCCTTAAGATTACTTTTATTGCAAATGAAGTTCTATTCGCAGTGAACGTGGGTAGAACTACACTCATGATCGGAAGCAGAAAAATGTGCCTAGTTGTGGCGGCGAAAGAGAATCCGCCACTTCATATCGTCCCGTGTGTGTCGTAAGAGGCGACAGAGGAAAACAAACAGAAGATGGGCAACATCATCTTCCTGACAACAATTCAAAATAATAAAAGCTGCGGTTGCCAACCCACCTGCCAAGCGTGGCAACTATAGCAAATGTCCAGCCTATTTGACAATTTATTAGGAGGCCTATGTTCAATTCAGTAGACTTTTGATAGGCTTTAATGATGACGATGATGAGTTCTACTCTTACGAATCTTTGCTACTCTTAATATTTACAGTAGAGTGAAAACAAAAGTAACATCTTCAAAATGTGAATGAAATAAAACAGCATAATTGCCTCATTAAAACTAAAAAGTAGCAGCCTACATACATGTTACTACAGTATTAGTAGTACAGGCCACAGAGCTTTTGGCCAAAAAGTACCAACGCTATCACCTCAACTGGGAAATTTCTCAGATATGCAGGTTTCTTTCACCACCGAGAACGTGGTAAATCGACACTTCAAATTGCAATTAACATGTAAAATATATAATAATGCATGTACTATGAAATTTACGTTTGGAAAAGTTTGATTACCGCCTTTGACAAGTAAAATGATATTTAAAGTATTTTCGCAAGAGCCTGTTTATTTACATATCTCATGTGAGCTATGAAACCAGGACTGTCACAAAATCTTGATTTGTCTGATAATATGAAAACAAAAATACAGAAATCTTAAATGACAAACTGATTTATAAGTCTCATTAAAGATATAAAAACTAATGTACGAGGGCGACACTGAAAGTTTTAGAACTGGCCACTTGTAAACGATATAATAAAAATAAGTTCAAATTTTGAAATGGAACTCTTTGCCAATATTATTGTGTATGTATTTTATTATTTTGACATCTGTTTACGATTTGGCGGCAAATTGAAAATTGTCTGTATTACGTCAGCATAAATTTAATGAAAATTAAATGAAAAAATTTCGTACAATGATTTTTATGACTTTCGATATCATTTAAGTAGACAAGAAAGTTATGATAGACTTCGATTGGCCTTTCACAAAGCCCCATCTTAAACGTGGTCGCACTAATCTCACCGATGATTTGCATGAGGGATGGCCTTCTACGGCGACGACTGAAGATAACATCAGTGTTGTGCGGCGTATGATGAGAATGACAAAAAGCGACTTATCAGCAAATTCAGACAAGCAAGCATCGGTATGAGTCAAGTGTACAAAATCCTCTATGAACATTTAGCGGTCAGAAAGCTTTGTGCCCGGTGAATACCTCATAATTTGACAGAGGCCAAAAACTCCGTCGTGTTGATTGGACATACCTATGGGTCATGAAAGCTGGATTTATTGTTATGATCCTGAAACTAAGAGACAATCTGCTGTCTGGGTGTTTCCTTCCGAGGAGTTGCCAACTAAAGTAAAGGAGTCGAAGCGTGGGAAAAAGATGGTAGCCTCGTTCTTCGGAAGGACAGGTAACAAACACAACAATTGTTTTAGAGTATCGAAAACAGTTACTGCAGAGTGGTATACTAACAATTGTTTGCCATTTGTCTTGGAAAACATCGGGAAAAACGACCTCGCAGTAGGATCCTCCTTCACCACGACAACGCCTCGGCGCACCGCCAAGCAAACAATTGACTACTTGGCGACGTAAGACGTGGAAATACTGGGTCACCACCCTATAGCCCTGACCTCGCACCTTGCGATTTTTATTTATTCTTAAAATAAAGAAAAACTTCGAGGAAAACGTTCTGCGTTTCAAAATGCTGTTGAAGCGACCCCTAAGGACGAGTGGGCAAAGTGCTTTTCCAGTGGTTCCATCGGATGCAGTGATGTATTGATGTAAATGGACACTATTTTGAAAATATATAATAAAACTAATAACTTGCTAGTTTGTTCAGTTTTTGATTTTCTAAGAACTTTCAGTGTCACTCTCATGGCAGCTACATACGTCTCACTAATGTGTGCATAGGGCTCCTCATTACCTATAGAGTTTTGTGGGCAGAAAAGAGTATGCCGCAATGCTTCAATGCGTATTAACGGTTTTCACATTTCCACAACTTTTAACTACTCAGAATTTTAGGTTTGCCCACAGTAATTCTTCACCACTTCACCGGATACGTGGTAAGTCAGCACTTAAAATTTCCCATAACAGATTAATTTGTCCTAAAAGGAATTTTACGTTTTGATCCCGTGCCATGATGAAATCTCACGGAGAGCTACACGGCTCTCGTATTTGTTTAAATAAAATTCATAAAACTGAAACCAAGCTTTTGTACGATTGTTGACCATATCTACCAAGTAATTAGAAACCAAAGATGCCACGAACTATTCCATCAAATAGAGATAAAATGTCATAGTGCACTTAATTTTCAAATATTTACATCAGATAATTGATAACATATGAAGTTGGTAAATGAAACCTATGCGGACAGACACCCAATATATTCAACTAAAGATCTTCTCTCTTAATGTCAGTTTTGTACACAGTACTAGATGCTGTGCACACAAAACACACGTGTTGTGTATAACAGTGTTGTTAGCCATTTTGCCAAACGTGGTAATTGTGGTAAATCATTCCGATAATAGCCACCGGTCTAGATATTTTTAAGTGTGACAATTTTTGATGCTGCACGAATAAGTATTCAATAGCATTCTAAAATATAATTGTATCAGTTACTTATCATTAGTTTATTTAGCAGAGGGCACTATATTACATTAAAACTATGAAAGTCAAACTATACTTTAATATCATTAATATCTAGTGATGTCAGCTATAGAAGTTTGAGTGCGACTGGCTCAAGAGCCACCCCAAAGCCGCGAACATTTATTTATTATATAAAAGACATAAAGTGATGTTGATTCTGTTAAAATCTGTTTCTGTTAAAAACACGCTACCAGCGCCGCTAGCAGTGAAAAACTATTTGACGATATGACCATACTATCATTAAATAGCAATGTTGTGTTTATTTATTAATATCGTTAAAAGATCTCTATTCATTGATTTTGCTAAGCTATTTAAGCTATATATATATATGACATGGTCAACAAACAGTGATAAATATCATGAAATGACACCATTTCACGAAATAATGATTTAATGAGTATTTTGCAATCATTGCAGGTAGACCAGTTTTAATCAGTTTACATACAGATATAGTATCAAACGT